>JANSTT010023624.1:0-39561 GCA_026745375.1 Platyura marginata | reverse complement strand
GTTGTTTTTTAATTTAAAATTGATTTTTGCTAATATATATATATATAAGTTCATGTGATGCGCCTTGGAGCCAGAGGTCATTTCATATTGACCATAAATCGTTCTTATTATAAAGGTAATGGATGGCTCTAATAGCTTGCATAATAAAACAATCCGTTCCTGAATATATTTTCTTTGAAACTACTTATGCTTGTGTATCATCTAATAATTTTATAGTTTCGATTTCAAGGTAATACTTCCAATTATACATATACACATATATAATACCAATAATTGAATCTATATTTAAAAAAAAACTCAAAATTTACACGAAAAAC
The DNA here is from genome assembly GCA_026745375.1 of Platyura marginata. Taxonomy (NCBI): domain Eukaryota; kingdom Metazoa; phylum Arthropoda; class Insecta; order Diptera; family Keroplatidae; genus Platyura; species Platyura marginata. Next base: position 39,244 of record JANSTT010023624.1, on the reverse strand, counting down.
CGTCATAAATCATTTTTAAAAAAATGGCAACCTCATTTTATATTCTAGAATTTAGCATAAGGTTAATTTGTGGCAAAATGCCTGTCCTGAAAAAAAATGTTGACCAAATAAATTTATATTTCTCAATAAGACATCTTGTAGTTAGTAAACGATATGTTATAAGCACACCCTACAATATATTTTAAAAAATATTATACCAACACAAAACGCAACATATTTTTTTACCTCTTTAAGCAGGTGGTTAAATAATGAAATTTGCAATTTGGATTGCTTAAGTTGATTTCATCAGTTTATTGAATGTACTTAAAACTAATAGCTAATAATAAGTAAAAGTATGTACATAGGTATGTACTATACATATGTACCTACATATATTTAACAAAATAATTTTAAATTGGTATTGTTAACCATTGCATGTAGTACATACCAATTAGATTTATTTCGCCTTACTTCTACCAGTCTTCCACGAAAAATAAATATCATGAGATGAAATGAATTCAATGAACAAAAATTAAGTTAGCGTGAGAAAAATGCTCAAAATGAACTAAAGGTATAAATGGTATTTTAACTGTAAAATAGGTATTGACATTTGTATACGTGTCTATAATTAATCAATGGAAGGAACGACAAGGTATCGAAAACTAATAATATTTTTTGAAGCTGTACCTACTCTATGTTTGTTTTTATGGGTTTCTAACAGTTTTTAAGCAGCACGCTTAACAGAATTTTCAATAGTAACAATTTTCCTTGCTCGCTCAACATTTGTAAACCGTTTACAAATCCACTTTAATTCTTTAACTTTTTAATTCAGTATTTTAGCTCATCACACAGAAAACACAAAAACGACTATCACCTTATACAATGTGGGTAGAGTTTCCAAAATGGCCATAGTTTACTTACAGTGATACCAGAGTCTATGTTTACACGAAGATGGCGGTGATGTTTTTCGATTTCGATTTATTTGGGAATTCGACTCAGAATTTGCTATAGGTTGTTATTAATTAAAATCTAAAGTTTTCTCAGTCAATGTAAGATGAAAGTTTTAAAAAATTAATAATAAAATATAAACAATATGGCGTTACTACAAATTCCAAAAATTCAACATTTCTAACTCTGACTCTAAGATATATACCACGCCGAAAAAGATGGCGTAATCGGAACGTGATTTTTTCGAAAAACACAAATCACCATTAACCATTCATCACTATATCGAAATTTGAACTTGTGATAGTCGAGTGTTTTACCACTGAATCATCAGTGCTGTTCGTTATATACCTATAGTTAAATAAATTGAAACAATATTTGAATCATAATTAATTGAAGTCTTAATTTATCTCAATCGAATTAAATGTTAAAATAATTTTCTGAAATGTTAACAGTACCCATACTTACAGATAATTGTATACGGTTTAAATAATAAAACAATATAATAAAGTTACCTGTAAAAATGATAATTATGAAATTATTTTATAATTGGTGGTTTTTAATTGTCATCAATAAAGAATAACTTAATTTATAAAAAAAAAATGACTGTTTAATAGAACATAATATGAATTACACACATCTTTATATATAAATTATTATTAATTAAGATGTTTTTAACTGAATAATACACAAGAAAATAATTAATAAAAATATCCTCATAAAGTGAAATACAAAAATTAATGATCAATATAATCAGAAACATTTTACTTAACGAGGCATTAACATTCTACTTATTCAAACGATTCAATTTTATAATCACACTCCCACTGTGAAAATAAAAAATTTATGATTTTATTTGTATGATAAATCCACAATCTTTATTAATGAGTCGGCATGGAATAACAAATAGTTTTTAAATTGGTTAAATATGGAAATATTATTGTATTAACTTATTCTGGTTAGAGCATTAACAACGATGAGAAGGAAATATGATATCGGGTAGAGAATTTCCAGCTATTTTAACGACATCACACTATATATCAATTGGGAAACATAGGTGCGAAATTTACATCTATTTACAACAAAAAAAACTAATTTATGTTGGTTGTTTCAACTTAAATAAATCTTAGTATAATGATCTACTACATACATACGTAGAATGTCACATTTTTATTCGAATTTATTGAAAATATATAGGTTAAGGTTAGATGCGAAATTAGTGAATAGGAGAAACTGGTTCTTTGGGTGCGTTTTAATCAAAATACATTTTCTCAGTCATATAAATAAAAAAAAAATTCTAAAAATTGACCACTAAAAATTAAAAGGCACGAATTCTCATAATATGCAAGGGAATGAGTGCTTCCATAAATTTCTTTATCCACCAAAGAACCAATGATGGCGAAAAATCACAATATAAATAGATATTCAAACAAACTTTCTCAAAACACATCTTTGAAATGTTTTTTAAAATATTGATTTAAAAATTTGTATAAAAAATATGAGTGCTTCCGTCTTCAAAAATTGTACGCTTCGTGCCTGAAAATCGTTATATACTTACTTGCATAACTTCAGTAAGCTATAACAATAGATATAATGGATATTAAATTATAGGAAACTTTTAGTACTACAATAATAATTTTTAATATAAAAAGATTTATAGTTCACCACCCTAATTTTCATTAAAAACCAGTATCAACACGCAGTTAAATTGTCTACATACATACATATATGATTTTGATGATAATGATTTTGTTTATAAAATCTGTAATTTAAATATTAAAATATGTATATGGAATTATATTACACCTACCTACATTAATTGTTAGCCAGCCAGTGCTCATTAGCATCACCATATTGAATAATAAAAACTTACTTTAATTTATTATTTTGTTTTCGGTTGTTCAAAAAAGAAGACTTTTGTAACAGAATCGTTGGTCTAGCACAGTACAGCATCCATGTGTAAAATCGAAGACATGACTATTAAATTCAAAACGAAACCTTTACTTTACACACAGTAGGTGTGACAACGGATAATCTTTTTTAGATATGTACCTTTTCGTTAATGCAATTATAAATATGTAAAAGGTTAAGCTCCTTCTTAAATATACCGACAAAAACGATTTTAAAGGGATAAGATGGATTTTATTTATTTTTAATTGGTTAATGTGAATTTATTATTCTAACACACATCACATTACAATATGTACCTAGATATATATTTAGTTAATAACCCATTAACATTCAAATCAGTAAGTGTATACATTGTTGGATAGTATACAGGGTGGTCTTTAACAAAATGGTGGCTAGTGAAATGAAAATGAAATAAAAATCCATCGGATGGGGCGTGAAATATATCAAATATTTTTATTACTCCTTTTGAAGTTATAAATTTATATTGGAAAGCGTGGAAACAGTGTGACATCTAAAAGCTCCATTTTTTTTTAAATGACGGTCACATCCAGACTAAACTATAATTTGCGGGAAATTGTAGTCTTATTTAATATAATTAATTTCATCAATATCATCAACCTTAAGTGGTAAAAACAACACCCCAAATATGGAAAGAAGTACTGAACGTACCTACTTAAAATATGTATATGAAGTATGTGTGTTGAGCCTATGTACTTATATTATATATAATATTATATGTATATAGATAGAAGTACATAATACAGTAATAAAGTACAAATATAAAATAAATTTACCTATAAATTAGAATTGAAAATCGTTTAATATAAATCAATGGAATGAAGCGACTTAAGAAGAGGTGTAATGCATAAAGAAGGCTACAAGAAGATGTTATCCGGTTGTTTATTGCATTATCGAATGAATGGTTGCAAAGTTTGTGCACAAATGCATATTTGTTATTGATAATTGAGTGACTAAAAATATATTGTAGGTATATTATACATGTATAATAAGGTAAATATTATGTATTATATACCTTTTATACATTCCTATTTTTATAATAACAAACTGAACAATTTTGTTACAATATTTTGTTGGTGTTCTAAAGTACATATACAGCAAGTGGTTCGATTATTTACCAACAATCATCAAAGTCGTAATCAAATGTACATAATAAACATAGAATTGTTGTTAATTCTTTTCATCAGTGGCACCGGACCAATGTAGTTTTTCATCTGACATTATGCATAAAATAACAGTTTAACATACATAAGTGAAGCAAAACGAAAATTCTATATTTTTTAACGAAAACTCACTTTGCCCATTTGGTTTTAGTTTATTTTATTTAAATATACAAATCTATTATGGTGACAATATTTTATCTATTTCATTTTATATCTTGGCTACAAATTGGTTGTATTTTAAAATGATTGTTTGTAAAACGAACTCAAAGCAATTGAAAATAATTGACAAAAGGATCAATCGCTCCCATGTGAACGATTTCACAAAATTCGATTTAGTTTATGTTTTTTATCGAAAAGATATGGTTTTAGGTGTTCAACAGAAATTTACTGACAATATTTCAATAAACGAATAATATGGTAATTAAAGTTTTATACAAATTGATTCGGTTAATTCGATTCGGTGTCTTTGAGAAAATAGGAAAAAGGAGAAGAAAATGTTCGCCACATTTGAAACAATCAGTTTAATAAATTTTCGATATCATCTAATTAGAAAAGAACTTTTATTAGTTGTTAGGATTTTAGGTTTGGCGGGCTGAGTGAAACGAAAATTCTAATCTATATTTGTGCACTTCAAAGAATTAATGAAATAAATTTAAAATAAATTTCTTGTAGGTGCAGGGTGTTTCATCAGCGTAAATATCGTAGATTTTAGTCATTATGTAATCATTGACTAACTTTCAATTTAGATAACGTTAAAAAACCATGATCTCAATTTGTTGTTTATAATAATTGACATAATTTATAAAATTATTACTACAATAAAAAAAAACTAATTTAATTAGATAATTAGCCATATTCAGTAGGTATTCGTGTAAATTGCTTGTTAATTACCGATATATGTAATTTGTTGTTGATAAAGTTGTAACAACATTCTTTAGGCGCTCACGGTCACTTCCAGATTTAGATTTATAAAATATTGATTTTTATATTAAATACCAGAAATAAAATGTATAAAAAATTGTACGTCTTCTTGTATTCCAACCAAGTTCTTCCGATCAATTCAAGTAGAGATAAAAAATTGGTGTATACACTTTATTTCAGGTAATAAGTAATATTTATGAAGCGATTTTAATTCGAATTCTTGAATTTTAAATGTGTTGTTGTCGTATAACTTTTGGATCAATCTGTATTTTTAACTAATCTTTTAGCAACAATATCCATTGTATTACAAAGTGTATATTCCATCGACATCCAATGGATTGTTATAGTTGTTGATCAATTATAATAAATAATATTCAAGCAAAATCGATGTTATCAAGTTCTAATTTGATGCTTTTAACAGCCCCCCAGTTCTGATAAACAGACTTCATTCTTTTTCATATTAATCTAACTATAGGAATCTAAACCGGTTAAGATTATCGTTCAAGATATATACATAAATGGAAAAAGCTCTGATTGGCTATTTAACTAATCAAGTCAATATGAGCAAACATTAAAACATTTTATTAAATACCTAATCATGCAAATTCATTTAAACCATTAAATCAGATCACACTTTCGTTGGACAGGTTATAAACACACATGAATATGTTAAAGAATAAATTAATCTACAAGCATGCTGTTGCTCATTTATCTTTCCCTGATTGCTTAAGGTGTGTTGAGATTAGGTATGTTTTTCTCCAGAATTAGTTGCCCATATATGAGGCAATATAAATAATAATTAAAAAGTCATTGGCGGTTTTAAGAAAATTTATTATTTTGTAGATTAGTTAAATGTTTTTAGTAGAATAAGAATGAATAACATTTTAATGTATTTATTAATATTAAATTTAATAAAAATTTCGGTTTAAAAAAAAAAAACTATTCATTATAGACGACGCCACTGTCTATTGAAAAATTTCATAAGACAAGGCGTGTTTATAAAATGCTTTATACTTCAGTGGATGTATTTTTAAATACCTACCTATACCTTTCTTCCTACCTACATGGATATGAAAATATCAACTGAAATTTATTTTTTGTGTATCCAAAACATTTATTATTAAAAATGTTTGTTATTATGCATCAATTTAGATAATTAAATATGTAAATACAAACTCAACGATTTATATTATGTGTATATAACTCGTACATATACGTACATATATATTAATAAGTCACTAATTAATAATGAATTCGTTGAAAATTTTGTGCTTTTGGCAATGACCATTTTTTTTTTAAGAATTTTTTTATTTTATCAAATTTGTATACCCAAATTAATTGCATGCAAGATTTTTTTTTTTGTTCAGTGGCTTTTTTGATATGTACACATGTTTGTAAATTTATATATTATACAATGTATATTAATTATTTGTCTCTTTTAATCAAATTCATATTTATTTTATCGTCGTGTCTTGTATTACAAAGGAATTTAACTACTAAAGCTGAAATTACAATTGCCCCTCAACTTCAGCTTCAACCTTTGGCCAAAAAAAAACCTATCAATTTTTTCATCATTTTGACATATAAAGTGTCAAAAAATGTGCCAAAAAAAAAATCAATAGCTGATAAAAAGAGCAAATGACGCACAGCAACAAGGTTTTGCTTCCTCATTTAAAAAAAAAAAATGTGGCGTAATAATTAATTTACCAAATTTATGTAGAGGATACTGGTAGAACTCAAAAAAGGTGGCACAGTACATTTGAGGATGATGCCAGTTCAGTGGGGAATACTTGGATGAAAATGACTTGAAACAGAGTGAGATGATGATATTGAGCCAATTTACAAGTCGATAATTTTATATTCATAATATTTCATTATTAATCATTTACTTTTAACATTAAATACTATTGAAAACAATTTCCTAAAAATGAAAACTTGCAGAACTCTATGTACAAATTAATTTTAATTATACTCAATTAATCAACTTTAATTACCTACAAATCAGCATACCATAAACCGGACAACATTTTTTAGTAGACTACATGAAAGGCTACCGAAAAATCTTAAATTGCTGAAATTTACATTTTGCTCACACTTAGGAATAAAATGCGGTAATAAAACTTAATACTTTTTTCTTCCAAGAATTGTTATTAAATCATACAGAGTTATACCTTACAAGTTACAACAATGTGGATTGTTGAATAAACTACTTAAGTAGGTATGTATGTATATATGTACAAATCATATCTCTAATTACATTAGAATTTGACGATCCCATCCTATAAAGAAACTAAGTTCATTACATATAGGCTTATTTTGAACGTGTGACTCGATTTATACTTTGATTAGACGTTAGATGATCTAATCTCATTTCTCACCTAAGATGAAGTTACTCGTATATATGTAATAATTTGAAACTGGCATCATGTAAGGACTACAAAGAAAGTTATTAGAAGGGGGAGGGCAATGAATATAAATTGGAGATACATATTACATACATACATATATGTATATATGTATGTACTCGTGCTTGTACAATTGTACATTATGTACTTTGGAATAAAACATATAGAAATGATCAGAACTGGTTTCTTAATATGCGAATAGGCTATGTCTTCTGTTATTGAATTTAGTTCCATTTACGTATGATGTTGAATATCGTTGGAATCCAAAGATTTGTACAAATGATGAATGTTAAGAAGCATGCCAGAGCTAGGTAAAAAATGTCGAACATTCAATAATCCAAAACAACGATGGAATTTAATTTCTTTAGAGTTTAGTGAAAGAAAGAATTAATAAACAGGAATATAGCCAAAAACAGTTATTGTTGCGAACGAGGACAAGGAAAAGAGCATACAATGATGATCTGAGTACTTAAACGGAAACCTGCAATCAACACCACCTTTTAATACAAATACAGATAGTGAAGCCTAATACATTCACTTCAACCATAAGTTGTGGAATCATTTTTAATTGGGTACATGGAACTAATTTGAGGAGTTTGAATTGATAAAGGTCAATGAAGCTGTAAAGCCCAAAACAGAATTTTTGAGGGTTATAATTCATTTTGGTTCCCAAGGAACTTAATTAACTTAACCAGATTTACACCAGGTAAATGTTGTAAATTGCAATGTTTAAGATTTGTTTAAGACATTAACCGGTGGACCATATATCTTCTGAAGGCGTGAAATTAGAAAAACATATGGTAGTCTGATATTAAAAAAATCACGTGACGATATCAGCATATAGAAGTGGTAGCCTGACCACTGACCAGTGACAAGATGATCGCCAGCCGAAATTAGGTTTTTTTTTCAATAGAATGTAAAATCATCATAATTTCAAGAAAATCTGCATTAAGATCCCTTCTCTAGATTTTTCACTATCGATCTTAAAAAAAAAATTAAGAAATAAAAATCGCAATATTATTTTAGACGAGTAACATTTAACTCATTTATTTTTGTTTGGCACAATTTATGTTTTATAAATACTTATTTAGTATATAATAGTTTAATTACAATAATAATAGAAAGTCTAATTATAGATAGGTTTTTAATAGTAGGTACCTATATTTTTTTTTTCTATTCTATGAAATAAATTACTTCATTTTGTTACATTTATACATATCACATTGATTTTATTACTGAATATTTTATTTACATATCGATATCGCGTGTTATACCGAATAGGCAAATACTTACACTTACTAAATGCGTCAAATACACACTTGTATGGTAGTGCTTGATGTATACATAAGAACTGATTGAACTTAAAGAAAAATCCCGTTGCAATAAGGCGTTTGATATCTAAACCTCAAGTAAAGTTCATTTTTTTGTTCTTTTTTTGACTTGTCCACTTTTGTCATGTAATAATAGAAAGACTTGAAGTGGCGAACTTTTTTTAATGCCAAATCCAAAATATGACGGGAAAAATTCACATACAAAATGTCATTATACTCGTACATATGTATGTTAAAGTAATTGATAAGAATACGCGTTTCATTTAGACAGATTAATTCTTTTATTGTTATTATTGACAATTAAAAACAACTTCATTTTTTCTATTCTTTTCATTTGTATTTTATTGTGCCTTTTTTAATTGATTCAATTGGCACACACAAAAAATGTCTTTATTTTACAGCCCGAGGCTATAAAAAAAAAAATTGTTCAAAATCACATCTTTCAATATTCAAAATCACTCATCAGAGAATTAAGAAGCCCTAGAATGGGTATATCTACACATACGGCAACTTACTATAAATATTTACAATTACCCAACTAATAATTTTTTTTATCATTTTATACTCATTGAATTGAATTACTCTCTTCATCACTTGTACAATCATCCATATCAATCAATTCGTCTTCATCGTAGCTTAATTGACTTTCATTATTATTGCTAGGGCTCGATGTAATTTTTTTACTTCCATTTCCATCTTTACCATCCTCCTCCTGTTGCATTCTTTTATGTTTTGTTCTTCGATTTTGGAACCAAACTTTAACCTGTAAGCAAAAGGAAAATCTAATTCAATATTTTATGTTGTTGTTTCAAAATAATTTGCAGTTTGTTTGTAAAAATGCGAGATTCAAAATGATCCAAAACTGAACAAAGCCGATTTGTGCAAGAAGGAAAATAATGAACATTTGGATTCACATAACTAATAGAACCAAAATTAAATTTTGATAATTAAAAATTTGACTCGCATGCTCAAAATTTAACTTTATTTCAAAAAAAGAAAAAAACACAACACAAACTTAGTTGCTACAAAAATACTAAAAATACTACTAAATACTATAAACTTGCAAAATATGTCCAACTCTATGTACTTATGTAGATATTTATTTTATCATTTAAATTTTTCAAAAAAAATTCATTCTCATCCCCCTAAAAATAAATGATATTGCTACATTTATGTCCCTTCCGCCATTTTATTAAGCATTTATACATATAACATACCCGAAAATCTACTTGGGGTGGTTAAGCTCTAAGAGTCTAAGTACTTATATATATAGGTCATATATATATATATATATATATACAATTATACATATATAGCTACATATGGATGTAAAGCTATATATTATATTTAAAATACTACTAGGGGTGTTTATTAGTTTAGTAAGTCAAACACCCTATCATTCTGTTTGGTTGGCTTTTAATTTAATTTAATTGATATAATAAAACATTATAATATTTGAAATCAACGGGAAGAATCATTGAAACCATTTTAGATGCCATGATTTACAGGGTGGCCAGCTGCAAAATGCCATAGAAATTAGTTCAATGAAGTGGAAACACATATGTATATACATTACTGCATAAGTAGGTATATGTATAACGTAAAGTTAATTTGTATAATTATAATTCAATAACATGAATCGATTATAACATTGAATAAAATTTTGATTAGACATAATTAATTGTACTTATTAATTAAATAAATTAATTCTGTTGTACTAAACATATTGGTAGAATTCTCCTTTAAAAATTACATACATACATATATGCATATCTACAGTAATCACAATAAGTTAGTTGACACCCTTCCAATCATATAAAAACACTAAGCACGTACCAATTAAGGCAGTAGTTTTATGTATTGTTTTAGTTATGGCATAAACGCGAACGTAGCAAGTTAATTTTCAATTCTTTTTTCTTGGTGTCAACTAACTTATGGAAAGCACTGTATATATGTATGTACTGTACATATGTAGGTACGTAATTACATAATAAATCAAAAAAACAAATTATGTATTGTTGAGAATAATAAATTCACCATCATTATATGCGTTTTGCGCATGATATAGTACTTAATACTGATGCGTGATAGTTTATGCATATATGTATATGTACATATGTATGTATGTTAAGTATGTAAGTTTGTACTATGTATGTACAGTACATATAATAGTTAGGTTAGTTAATATTTATTTGAATTATTTTTTTAGCCAAATAGAAGCATTCTTCAAAATAGTACTGTCATTTATTTTTAGGTTATATACTTAACCCTCGGTTACTAACATCTTGGGTCAATTCGACCCATAACAAAAAAGAACGCATTTAAAACATTGAAATGAAATGCAAACTACTTCACAATAACAGTAATCATTGATTGTTTAGTACGCAGGTTTAATAAAATTTTAACACGGTTTTCTGTAAGTTACTGGTTTGGTTCACATTTAAGTAATTTTTTCAAGTGAGGTGAGGTAAAGCCGATTACATCCACCATTAGTATTCATGGAACATATTTTAGCGATAGTAACCGAGGGTTAACTAGTTCAAAAATATATTTAACTTGCCTGAGTTTCTGTTAAGCTAAGTGCTTGCGCCAGCGTTTTTCTTTCGGCTCCAACAACATAGTGATTGCTTTCAAAAGCATGCTCTAATTTAAGTAGTTGAGATGGTGAAAATGCGGTTCTTACTCGTTTTGGCTTCCGAAAGGGTTGTAGTAAAAAATCTGAAAAATTTAATTTATATCTTTAGTAATAGCTACTTAATAATATACTATATATTTAAACGCCAGTCTATCTATACTATGAATGAAAATATATGTAGTAACAGATTGTAACCTCTGGTAATTATAACTTGTGGAAATAAATAAAAAGAGGAAAATGTATGTACCTATAAATAAGGTCCAAACACCTAAGTCCATTCAAAATCCCTCATTTCTTTAAATTCTAACTTTCCCTATCCAGCAGAGTAATGGATGGCTTTCGAAGAGTGAACGCAAATTTCCAACGTGCATCCCTATTATTTTCCAAATGTCTTTCGCGAAACGCCCAGCAAAGTAATTGTTCAACCATTGCGGGCAGAATCTAGAACTCCTGGCAGAATCTAGAGGTTTGTTCTGTTGCCATATATATTTTGTCTTGAATTTTTATGTAGAATGGTAAGATAGTTTTTTGAGTTTTGAATAAATATTCCATCACTATGAATTGTAAATGTGAACGAGAATGAAATTAGTCCTTCCGATTAAAATTTTTTTTTTTTAATTTCAAAGGAATTCTTTTAATTATGTTGAATGCTGACATTCTTGAGTTCAAAATCACAAGCATTTAGATTCTACGGAGATGTTGTGGTTTGGTAGGGAGTTGAAAAAATATCAGTTTAATAACTCCCTCCAACAACATCTTGCCTACTCTATAGATATAGATTAATCTATGTTCTACGACATAGATGCATGATTGATATCGTGTACTAAGCCCGTACCTATATATTATAAAATAATTTTTCATTCCTGATTAATCTATAATTAGTAACCTAACGAGTCTTATTTCTTAATTAATTATTTCATGATTTCAACATATTTAACACAATTATACTATATAATAAACTATTCTCATGCAAGTTGTATAAATAATGAAAAACTTAAAAAATTATACTACCAGAAGATCTTAATCTTAATGTGATTTTAATATTTTAATACTTAATAATGCTATATATAAGTATATAAACAAGACAAGATGGTAGAGGTTTATAATCCAAATGATTATTAATTGTATGAATACTTAGAATTTTTTAATAAATTGTAATTTTTGATGTTTATATTATGTTGTAAATAAAAACCTTCGCATAACTCCTGAAACCTAATTATGCAAACAATCAAATTAGACCAACAAAAACTGTCTACAACTTTTCGTGCTCATTGTATTTTAAATGTATTTTATGTAATTCCATAATTATTCTGGTATTTAAACACTTGTTAGATGGGGTAATTATTGCTCTGTTTTAAATTGTTTGTATTTTATTATGCGAAACAATTTACTTACGTAATAAAAGTTAATGAGCTTTTAATTACAGTTTTAAGAGCAAGATACATAGTACAAGAGTTTTCCGTTTTTTAATTTTTTTATAAATATATTATGTTACAACGTACACGTTGTACTGACCATAAGTACGTATATTAATCAAAAAAAATACTTCATTTTTTCATTAAAGATTTAGAATTAAGATATTAAGTATGTTGGTATGTTGTATGTTATTATTTGAGCAAGTTAAATTGAAATAAATTTTAGCTCCACCTGCTAATAAATTTGCCTCCTTCTATATTAGTATGAGCTATGCAATTCATAACGAGATATTTCTTTTGTGAATTGTGCATGTGCATTCATACATAGAAAACACCTAATATTGCAACTGACTTGTTTAATGAATGAATAGCCTGACGCACACTGAGGCGGTGGCGGTGGCGGTCACGGTGGCGGCGGCGGTATAGCGGAGGCGGTAATATATGCACACTAGAAGCGGTGGCGGTGGCGGTATAGTAGACATTGTTTCCATGGAAATGAATAATAAATACTTTTTTATTAGTAATATAATTTTTTAATTTTTCTGACATTGTGGTTTCCATGGAAATCAATAATAAATTCAAGCGCGATACGCGATAAAATAGAACATGAAGCGTTCACAAAATAGAACGCCACATACACTGACATTGCTACTGCGGCGGTCATACCGCCCTAGTGTGGGGTACCAAATACATTTTACTGTGTTGTATTGTACCGCTACCGACACCGTGACCGCCACCGCCTCAGTGTGCGTCAGGCTTAAGAAATGTAATTTCCTCGTTTCATCTGAAATCTATAAGTTCTGGATTTGCTGAAGTTCAACGGATTTCAAAATTTGGATCTCTTCAATTTGGTTGAAATATTGTATATATGGTTTTTGGAAAAAAAAATTTTGACGAGTTATGGGTAAATTGCCGATATCTTGGAGATTCTTAAAACAGGATTTTGATCACCTGTCCTATTATTAGTATTATTATTATATCACCCTCCCATTATTATATCAGTCCCACCATTATTTTGATTTTTTTTTGTTAAATCTTTTTTATAAACAACCCTTAATTTAATTATCTTTCACAATTCATATTTATATTTAAAAATTAGACAATTTGACCACCCTGTAACTTTTTAATGTAAAGCGATAGAATTTTGAAGTAGAACAAAAATTTCTTTTTTAAGATATGATTTATAATAAAATTATTCGACGCAAATAGCTTTGCTTAACATATAAATAATTCGTATTATCCAAATAGCAATATGAAAAAATAAGGGGAAACATTAAAAGGGTTAAGAATTTGTAAATTTTTCTTAAACCCTCTCTTATAGAAAATTTTATAGGCTACAATAGTACAGAACATAGTTTTTGGAATATAGTTTATTTTAAACCAGTAATACTATAAAAACCACCAATTTTTCATCTTTACCAGATTCCGCAAATGTTAAATCATAACATTTGGACTTAAAATTTTTATTCCAAAATTATAATTCCAACTGTGCTTCCACCGTTTCTTGAATTCTACTAAAAAAAGCTAAAATCACTTCCGCCTAATGTGAAGTGTTCTCTTTAGTAGAATTGAAATAAACTCGATCAATTTTAAAAATTCTAGTCCAAACAATCATTTCATTATTAAATTGTAGTACCATTCAAGTAATTCCTTATAAGAAACTTAATGTAAATTTGCAATAAATATTCATAATATCAAATATGTAAGGTAGCTGTCACAGAAAACTACATATGAATAAGTTTTCATTTACATTGTTCATAAATACATACAATTATATTTAGGTTTACATTATCAATACTCAACTGTAATGTATTTTTTAAGAAACTTTTCCATATAGAAAAATTATACAAAAAAAAATTCTTTAGTTACTTTATAGTAGGTACGAGTATATACTCGTAATTGCATACATACGTAATTAATTATACAGTATAATTATGTACATATAGCAAATAGTAGGTACAAAAAAATATATAAAAAATAAAATGATCAACAGAAGTTCTATAAACAAAGAATAACAAAAATAATAACAATATCTTGATGCTGATTGACATGAATTTCGAAGGCACCCCGTCAATTTCAGAGTTAATAAAAAAAAAAGTATTCAAGCTTAAACGGGGCCATTTCACGCCCAATAGAAAAAAAAAACATTCCTAAAGGAACAAAAAAACATTTACACAATAGCCCTCGTTGATTTTTTATTTTAGTTTAGTTTTTTTTTTTTGTCAGGATAATGCTCTCTATAATAATGTATAACTTCAAAACCCAAACAGTTTAAGTGACAGATGTTGGAGATATGATATTTATTTCAACTAAATAATAGAAACTTAATTTCCATGAAGATGCTTTGATTGGTTGAAATTATTATTGTTATTATTATTATATTATTTTATGATTAGTATTTTTTGATGGATATGTCACCGCCAAAAAAAAAAAAATGTTATATATGTACTTATGTATATAATTTCTACAATAATATTACAATACATACCTACATAAATACAATACTTTCAAAATTCAGACCATACTTTGGATGGAACGTATAATGTATCAATATTGAAGGTTCCAATTAAAAAGGGGTTTTATATCTGTTTGCTTTGTGAAATTTGCTAGGATTAATTTGATAATTGAATTTGATTAGATCTCATTGGGGTATTTTATTTACTTTTATTAGGTTGGAAATTTTAGGAATTTCTACCAGCTTTTTTTTCTGTGTTTGTGTTGTAGGTAATATAATAGCTTTAATATAAATATTAAAGATATTAAAAGAAAATACTTTTTAAGTATACTTACATCTGTATTTAAGTACCCGGTATTTTTTTCAGTACCTACATATGTACGTCCTGAATTACAATTGTAGGTACTTCATTATGAACTAACGATTTCGAATGATAATTGTGGGAGTTCGAATTAATAGTTAACCTTTCCCATAATAAGACCAATTCGAGTAAAATAAAAAAAATCATTTTTTTTATATTGGAAATTGCTGTTTTTGAGAGTTTAGGTTCATATAATAATGATAGGTCGTCACCTTTAATGTGTGAAGAAAAAGTGTATCATCACAAATTAAAAAAATGGAAATGGTTAACTTTCAAGCGACTTTTGTCTCTTTCCTGACACGGCTTGGCAGTCACAGAGTTTCATGCTCAGCCGTTTCATGCAGTTCCTCGCAGAATCTGCATGTTGATTCTTCCACCACACCTATCCTGTATATGCAAGTGCGCTTTGAACTGACTGTGCCCGGTGAGGAGTGAGTTTTTAACCTTTGCTCTGGGTAGAGACAATAAATGTTTCGATACAGATTACTCCGATTCTCTGATAAGAGCCTTAGTTTGTCTGTATCCTGATAGTGCCCTCTATTCTATTCTCTATGTCCCACTTTGACGGGATGTGCGCAGAGATTTATAAGCTCTCACCGGTAAGCCCAGGAAAGATTCGGGTGAAACCGAATATAACAATTTATTACCGGTAAGCCCAGGAAAGATTCGTGTGAAGCAAAATATAACAACCTATTTTAAAGGAAAATAGATAGTATTTTAAAATTACTGACTGATGGTTTGCTTTAAACTTACAGTACTGTATACAAAATTAAATCAAACTATCAAATTTTTAATTTTTTAATTTAAATTTTCCAAGACAAACCTTGAATATTATTTTATATTCTGAAAGCTCATGAAATTTCCTTAAAAATAGATCTATTTTATTATTTCAATATACAGTAAATAAAATGAATAATCCATTATTTTTTTTTTTTAATTTTTAAAATGAATTATTAAAATATAAAATTAAGAATAGATGTATTTTTAATTTTATGATTTTTCATAATATAAAATAAAATGTAATTTAATATAATAATTTCAAAAAAATTGATAAATTTAATAGTTAGGCCAATTTTTTTGTACTGTGCTATAAATTTAAACAAACTACCAAAAAAACTAAGATTTCAACCGAGATTCTCATCCCTTTTTTTGTATCTTCTTTGTACCTTTCACTCAATCTTCTTTTCTCTCTTTCCTCCCTATATTCAACTTTATTTAATTTTTAAGCAATAAAGTAAAAACAAAAATTAAATTTACCTTTATATGGCATTGTTGTGTTATACTTGAATTAATAATGTAAATTGCTTGCACATCGTGAGTCATAAAACAATTACAATTTAAGTTTATACATTGCATGCACCCAGAGTATATAAAATTATCACATACTAATGATACATGCAAATTATACAAGATTTTAATGATAAGTCATTTTCCTAATTGTTATATGAGCAAGGATATAGCCGATATAAAAGAAAACATACTTAAACGCGTATAAGTAGGTAATATTGTTTAGTAAATTACTTAAAAACCTTAAAATTACACCATTTAATTTCATAAAAGAAACTTTTCGAAATCTACATACATATTTATTGTACATATATAGAAGTAGGTATAGTTTGAGTGTTTAATAAATATGTACAGTACATGTACTATACATACAGTGGTGTGCAAAAAAATAAGTGTAAGCCATATTTTGTATAAAAAAGTCGAAATTCACCAATTTCTCCTACTTGTTGAAAATATGGACTGGAAATAACAACAGTTGCAAAAGTTGGGAAGGGTTTGGCTTTGTGAAAAATAATAATTGTGAAATTAAATGCTATGAAATACCTCATTAAAACCAAAAATGAAAGAAATCTATTACTTCATAATTTTAAAAATTGCATTCCAAAGTGAAAGAAATAATTCACATATTTAGTTTAGGGTTTAATTAGGCATTTCATAGCATTTAATTTCACACTTATTATTTTGCACAAAGCCAAACCCTTTCCAACTTTTGCAACTGTCGTTATTTCAAGTATGCATATTTTTAGAAAATATTAACATTAAAAAATAAAGAATAATGGCATTCATAGATTTCTTAGATATCAATCCCAACTAGTAGGAGAAATTACTGAATTTCGACTTTTTCATACAAAATATGCCTTACACTTATTTCATTGCACACCACTGTACATACATAATATACAATGATTCTTCTTAAAAGTGGTTCCGTCCGTCCGTTTATAAATTTATAATAAGCACAATTTATAATATATATATATAATAAATAGGTATCTACTCTTGTTTAAGCTTCGACTGAATAAATTACGAACATAAAATAATTACAAAACTTATTAAAACACTTACTTAATATAATAAGTATGCACTTGCACATGTTTATATGTAAGTACATGAAAATTGAAATTTAAAAATTAAATCGTTTATAACAGTTTGTAGCCGTGAGGGGAAAGAGGGGTGGAAATATAGTAGATTCAATATAAGCGCTTACGCTTAGCGTACTATTTTGGTTAGTAATAATTGAGCCTTTTTCAAATCTAACCATTTTTATGGTCAGAGAAAAGATCCAGGTTCCCGGAATCTCTTCGTGGCTACAGACCTTGAACATCTCGACCTTAGGGCTGTAGAGCAGCTCCATCACGAAAATTGCTAAAAAAAATTGTGACTGAAAATAAAACTACAATCAACAGAGTTCAGTTAGGATCTAAACTTGTTATTCCTATTAATGGAGTTGAGGGTAATACTGAGGACTACATATAACCATAATATTCGTGGAAGTTGAAGATATTAACTGTTCGTGCGAACAAAAAATCACAATGAACGGATTTTACAGTTAGTTTCATATTAAAGGGAACTTCGAATCACAAATTTGTAGAAAAACGTCCATTAGAATTTAGTTTCGAAAAAAAAAATGTTGAATTATTTTGATAGTGGCCTTATTATTTCAAAAAAATGGACTCCCTTCAGCATTGCCAATACTTTTACCCTGCCAGATGTATACTAGAGATGACCTAATCACTGATTCTTTGAACCAATGTGCTGGCTACTCGTCTACCAACTTTTACAGACAAGTTGTTGACATTTACCAATGTCAAAATATTGAAAATTCGAAAAATCCAGTGTCATTAAACTTTTTTCCAATGTGTGTGTGGAGAATGAAAAGAATTATAATTAGAATTATAGATTTTGAGTTAATGTTTGACGTATCTATGTAGGTATGTAGGTAAGTAAAAAAATATTTAAGTGATATTTCTATTTGATTAATAAGAAATAAACTTTACTTTTTGTCAAACTGTCAATGGACATGGTAATTGTATAAGGATGAAATATTATAGACATATTCGGCATACTTACTTCCCGGAAATCGATGAGGAAAAATTCGCCCATGTCTACTTAATAACCATGGATATAATGGATAACTATCTCTAGCCATATTTGCATTTGGAAAATGTGAAGGATGTGGTGGAAAACCACCTGCCGTCGGCATCCCCTGTCCTACTTGACCATGAGCTAATGCAGCGGCCATTTGAAATTGAGCGGCTAGATAATGGGGATTTGGATGCGTTGCAACCATATCTGTTGAATTAATGTAAGGCGGTAACGTTTTAATATCAGCCAAATTTTGAGCAATAGGAAATGGTCGCGCTAAGCCGGCGGGTATTCCCGGAACTAATATTGGCCCTTTTGGTGAAGCTGGTGATGGTGATCTTGATATTCTTGTTTCATCGGGTGTCAGTCTTCTTTGTATTGGAGATAAATTATTAATATTGACTGTATCCCGTGTAACCATTGACTCACGTTCGATTGTTTGCGAATCCGATATACTATGTAGGTTATTTGTAGTTGGTGGTGACTTTGAGCAACGTTTAAATCTATTTCGAAGTTCATTCGATAGTGTTTGAGGCATTGATGATGTTCGATGAATTGCGACTGGTGATTTTGGTAAGTGATTTTGGATTTGCATTCGCAAATCGTTGGAATAACTGCTATCACTATAGGGGCTTAATGGTCGATCTAAACTTTCTGTGCTATGTGAAAAGTTGTTGATCGCTTTGACTAGACCATTTCCAACAATTGAATCGATGCTAAAGCCTATTTTTGGCTTCGAAGTTGGCATCGCCATAAGTGACGTTGGTGCAAAAGGCATCATTTTACAACTTATCCCAAACTGACATCAAGAAACCGTTCTCTTTGTAATAAAAACCAACCGTAATTGTTAATGTTTATAATAATCACTGCCGGAAGCATTTTCTTTTTCGATAAAACATCACTAAACTATACTTTACACTGCGAAAAACTAACCACTCAAGTTTATATTCAACAAAACCACCACACATGTTAATTATTACCAAGCCAATACAACGAGACCATGTTGTGCAATTATCGTGTATATTCATTAACATAATACCACCATTATTTTTGCAAATATGTTTATTAATCGCATAATTATCTCTTAATTACTGTTCTCAATTATCATTAAAGCTTGGACGGTTTATTGGTTGCAAAAAAAAAAAAAGCTCCGAAAACAGGTTCGCAACCGGTACCGGTACGCATTGCTCATTCAACGAACGCTAAATACACAATAAAAGAGATATAAGCAGTATTGTGTTTCTTGGCCCCACTGCCGCCACATACAGTGGCTAGGTGGAGCCAATGACTTTCGTGTTTGATGCCTCTAAAATGTACAACTTCTCTATCTATTAAAACTCATACAAACGCACAGCAAACATGTTTGCTGGGTAGTCATTTAGAGCGATTTGAATCATTTGTTGGATTGGATGAATTTTCGTTGACAACCCCTCCCCAGATGCTAATAAACATTTTATGGGAGGATCCAATTTGTTCTACTTGTCCCATCTATTACAGCTTGTTATAAGATCATTCCCTAATTGCCTTATGTTATTTGAGTGGTTTTTTTTTCCCTTTTTTCTTTTAGATTTGTTTGAAGCATCGTGCGTTGTAAAGTGTATTATATTGAGAAAATATAGTTATAATAATATTATATTATGCTGCATTATGCCGGGACTGTGAATGGAATGCTGGATAAAAGATGAGTTGGTTAAAGATGATAATTGCGTATATTTGTTAAGTGAATGAATACTTATTTGCTTTATTGCAAGACACATCATCCAGAATTAAAGTATATAATTAACTTTTAAAAATAAATTTTTAATAGATTTTAACACGTTTTATGCCTAAATATAAAAATAAATAACAGAGTAGTACCTAATGTGCAATAATACATAAATACATGGGAAAATATTTAGTAAATTATTTATTTTTTCGCATATGTATAGCGAAAATGTTCGAAAATATTATTTTTTGTTAAATATACCTATATTCTTAGATATATGTACCTATAGATGGAAAAGACAGAATGGAAAAAAAGGAAAAGAGAGAATAACCCTAGACAGTTAAAACATTGATATGGATTTTTCATTTGCAACTACATAGAGTGTGACAATTTTCCACCCAGACTTTCATCATAAAATCCAAACAACTCAATATTATTTTAAACTTTTTATTCATTATTCCCCTTCCGTATCTATACACTTTTGACAGTAACTCAATAGCGATTAAATTGAGTGGTACATGACCTCGATCGGTACTGCCTTTAGTTGTTGTGTTGCCGCCACACCTATCTATGTCCTCGAAAAAACAACCCTAAAGTATCTCTACTCATTTCATTTTCGGGAAAACAGAAAAAAAATCGCACGGTCCCAAATCCAGCGAATATGACTGGAAGTCCAAGTTCGAAAATCTGTTTTTTCGCTAGATATTGGCGTACAATGATGAAAGTATATGAGATGGTACGTTTTCGCGCAACAAGCACCTCCAACTGTCAGGATCTTTGTATTTTGGCCGAACACGCTGAATTCCAAACGTATATGAGAACTTCAAGGTAGAATGCTTCCGTTACTGATTGGCCACTTGAAAGAAACTCCTGATGTACTATAAACTATACCCTTGGCACCGGATAAGGCGATCAGCATTATTTTGATTTTTGATGGTATTTGACGTGTTTTTTGGACTTTTGGTTCTCCGGGTGTTTTGAGATCATATTGAAAGCCACCATGTCTGATCTCCAGTTAATATTCGAATATATTTGTGGGATTTATGCCTGATTTATGCATATAATTTCATGACATTGCGTTATTTCATTATATAAATTTACGGCACTTTTTTTTTGGAATGTCACGTGAAATGTCATAATTCAACCATCTTACATGGCACAGCGTACACACCTCGCTTGACGAAAATTGTCGGACTATACTTATAATGCAATTAAGTAGATCTATGAAATAGGGTCTCAATTTTTACATAAAGTATCACAGGAGCCAGAAATTATTAAATTCTGGATGATTAGACTTTATTCGGTGATGATAGTATGGTATAAGTACATTTTCTTTTTGTTGAATATAGAGAAAAGCTTGTTACCCTCTGATGGTATTTTACTCACTGCCAATATTATTTCACTTCATACAGTGAAACAACAACCCAGATTCTCAATCCCTTTTTAAATTTCACTCTTTCTAAGTAAATCCGCCTTGAATATAATAACTACAGACTTACACAAAATAGAACAACAACTCTGGTAGAGCCGAATTCGTTTAAAATCTTAGTAATTTGCTTCTTTAAAATAATAAAGGTGTGGTTCTCAAAATACAAATTCCTATTGATCCACTTTACATGCAAATCAGAAATATTAATTATTGATATCGTCGGTGTAACTGTGATATGACGTAACTGCAAATAGTTGATTTTACAGGAGAAGGAAAAATCTATTTAACTTTTAATGATATTTGGTGGCATGAGTGTTGCTGCTTTATGAATTTTTGAGCTGAACTGGCGTTTTAAAATTTTTGTTTTTCGCGAAGAATTCTTTTCTTCAAAAATGTCAGATACGGCATATGCACAGTTACAACGACGATATACATGTTTCCAAGAGAGGATCTCCCATAGGCACTAGAATATAAAAATTGAAAAATTCTAACTAAATTAAAATTAAAATATTTTTAAAATGCCTAGGACTAACGCAGCATATTGTATAAAATTTTCATATACAGTAAAACCTTGAATTGCGAGCATAATTCGTTCCGGAAACATGTTTGTAATCCAAAGCACTCGTATATCGAAGCGAATTTTCCTAGAAGAAATAAATGGAAAGAAAGAAGAATCATCTGCTCAGTTTTGATCACATGACGCTCAGCAGACAAAGGGTATATGTACTACTCTACTACTATTGCAAGACCACGCTCGCTAATCAAGTTAAAATTTATAAAAGTTACTCGCAATTCAAGGTTTTACTGTGTACACTTAAAAGATACTCCAATATACATTTGATTGCAT
The DNA here is from genome assembly GCA_026745375.1 of Platyura marginata. Lineage (NCBI taxonomy): Eukaryota > Metazoa > Arthropoda > Insecta > Diptera > Keroplatidae > Platyura > Platyura marginata. The sequence continues at coordinate 16,355 of JANSTT010023624.1, read as the reverse complement.
TTAATGGAAGCTAAAAACAAAGTTTTGCACATGGCGCTAGCGCTACAATACCTTTTAACCGGTTCTGGGTGTATTCTCACATTCTACTATTCCAAAAAAGAAAAAAAAACTTTTAATTTTGGGTACTTAATCATCTCGGTTCTGGGCCATATAAGTATGTACACAGTACAAGTATGCAACAATACCTATATGTATTTTCAAAAAAAATGCTGTTAAATAAGTACATGTATGTAGATATGTATACATAATTGCGTAAGTATATATGTACATATGTAGGTATACTTATTATGTTTATTAAAAACGATAGGAAATTATGTTGCCTTTGTGTTCTCGTTGTTATATTTTACTTACATATAATTAAACTTTTTTACATTCTCAATTACATATAATCAACTTCAATTCAGCAATCACTTGCAAAGAACAATTTGCCATTAAAACTTAATAAAATTCTCTACCATATTGCAAACCCTTGATTTTATGTTCTGTTATGTACAACCTTTAAGATTCACTACCTAACAGACAGGAGAAAAGCAAATTAGTGGTCATTATTGATCAAGAGCTATATTTATATCAAGTTAGCAAGATATTTGATAGCAGATAATAACCAATCTTCAGACAATATACGTGCTGGCAAAATAGCTATTTAGTGCTTAACCACATATTAAAAAGTTGGTTTTGTATATAAAAATTAAGATGCGGAAATTAGTTAAAGTTGAACGCGCTTATTTAGATAATAGCCGTTGGCCGATGGCAGCGCGATAAATAAAACTTGGAAAATTATGTAAGTATTGGAATGAAATTATTTTAATATTGTATATATATGTACATAGGTATAATATATAGAAATTAATGAGTGTAACTAGAATATAAATGTATCCACATAAGAACATGTCATCGATAATAAGCAACCATAAGTCACCAGAGTTACATATATTGTTCTGTTTGTTATTGAAATCATTTAAATCCTTATATAATTTTCCGACAACATTCAGCCACTTCTTCCGTACTTTAACTATAAACCTACTCTATCAATTGTCTGCCAAGAGGTAATTACTCATGCATTTCCATAAAATTCCTTGAAATTATTTTTCCTGTCGAATTTCAGATGGAATTATTTTGAATATCAAATTTATTAGGGCACAATTTTTGTCAAATGATTTTACCCTCTCGTTGCTGTCTACAGAATTAAAGAAATACAAATTTAACTCAACATACATACAGGTTATCTCTCGAGTTACGCAGTTAATTGGTTCCGCGTAAGTCGAAACCGCGTAAGTCAAGACTCAAGATTAATGCAAACTACAATATTGCGTTCCGCGTAACTTGAAGTTAGACAAACACATACAAAAGAGAAGGTTCCGTTTCAAATGCAAAAATTATGGAGTTTCAATTCAAAAAATATTTTTTATTTAGTATTTAGTTCATAATACATATACACTAAGACCTCGATTTGCGTCGTTTTCGAAGTTGCGTCGTTTATGCGTTTATGCATTTTTTTATTTTTTTTGAAAATCGATGTTTCAAAATAAAAGAAAATAGATTCAACGAAGAAATATCGTCTCCCCACGCTAAAATATCCTAAAATGTATAGGCACACGTAGAAATATAATTTAAAATTTAGATAATAAATAATATCCTCCTAACTGCACTGATTCTAGGCGAATATTATACACTCACATCTATTTTGTGATGATTTTGGTGGAACCCATTAAAAGAAGTCCTATAGAATTAATATGTCGCCTTTCTGTGGAATCAATTAACGTCGCAAATCGAGGTCCTGGTGTATAGCTAATTAGTATAGAAGCTTTGCACTTTTCTTAGCAGCCTTTTTCACTGTTTTTTTTCTTTCTTTTTTTTTTTTTTGTTTGTTAAACCTTTGCGTTCAAATTTCTTTTTATAATCCTCTGTACAAATAAAATTAATTTTTTGCCCATCGGTATGGTTATCATCATACCAATTTTTCAAGCTTCTACATATACCAATACCTACATATACACATATATATATAAAACTATATCAGCAAATCGTGTTTGGTTTATTCAAATACTTAGGTACATATCAGAATACCTATCAACAGATAATTTGCATCGTTGAGGCGCTATTTATTATTATATAGAAGGTATCATAAGGAGTTATTTTCTGTATTTTATGGTGAATGCTTTTTCAATATAAAATTGCTCACGGATTAGAAACATTTTCATAATTTCTAATAAATAGTATAGGTTTAGTGTATTTCCATTTAAGAAAACAAAAGAAATCCATAATCTACACATAATTGGATATAAAGATAAAACATAAGCATCACTTGCTTTATAATTTTATAGTGCAGAGCAGAAGGTTTAATTAAATCAATGATTTCAATACCTTGTGATGAAAATAGATTCTTATTATGGGCGTTTGTTAAATTTTTAATTTTTGAACAAAAATATATTTCAACGCCAACAATAAAAAAAATATTTTTGCAAATTTCACGTTAAAATGAAATGGAATGATCGTATGTACATACATATATAGGGTGTCCCGGTTAAAAATGCTAATTCTCTATAGTAGTCATTCCCAAAGTGGTCTATATCGACCCCCCGGGGTCGATTTCGAACTACAAGGGGTCTATGTCAGTGAAAAAAAAATTAGGGTCCATGAGATCTAAATGGGGGTCCACGATAGTGGATCAAATTTAGACAGGCCGACAATTTATACATATGAATTTCCTGATTTGCGCCTGATTTGTGCACAATTCATCACCCACTATTCGTCGCGCACAATTCGTCGCCCACGATTCGGAAGAAAAGTTAATTTTTTTTTTATAAAGTTTTCTTTTTGTAGTTCCTCCGATTAGATAATGATTAGAGGAAAAGTCGTTGATGAATTTGTAAAAAATCAATCATAGGGGGGGTTTAGAAAAATTCCCTCCGATAAAACCACCATTTGGTCGAAGAAAGAGATCATAACTTCTAAACCACCAGATCTCAAGTAACTAGATTTAACTTGTTTTGTAGGCATTGGGCTATGCTTTATTATTTATGGGACCTTTCAGTTCAAAGATATTTGTCCATGAAAATGTTCCGCTTTGTTTAAAATTTAATGTGTTATAATAATACCTCCAAACTCCACTCACTCCACCCCTCCCCAAAGTTGTTATACAGCTAACAGGATTCTCCAGTTATAGCTCTCTAATTGACCATTTATTTACCAGAATTTAAAGGTTTTTTTTTTTTGGAAAATTTGCATCTCTCATAAAGTAAATTACGTTTATCCATACCTACATCATAATTTATTCGTTGTCGCCAGATCAAAAATTTTAAAAATCCCTGCAAGTAACCAATTTGCAACCAATTTTCAATCAACCTGTTTCAATTTGCGGTTTACAAAAGTCCTTTAATTATATCAGAGACAAACAATCAAAAAGGACCTTCCTTCTGTATATTTCATGAATATTATATGAATACTCAAAAACAGCCCATCCAGATATTATAAATACCTCTGCATGTATAATTAAATATTACGTATACTTTGAAAAGGGGACTTAAATACTCTCAGATTGAGTGAATAAATGTGAAAAGTCATTAAATTATCGCAATATTTTGTTTATTTTTTTCACTATAATTTGCCAATAATTGCACGCCCAAGGGCCAAAATTCGAACTAAACTGCAAATTAGCAGCCAATTCAACAGCATACTAATGACTATCATTACGGTCATCTTGTTTTTTCGTGATGTTAAAAGTATTTTGTGTTCTTGTAGGTTTGAATAAATAATGTTAAACTTATAATATACCTTTGCAGCACGATCATGTTGAACGGTATTTTTTTATAATTCATATTCAATGAAATTAAATTAATACAAAAAACTCCTGTACTAGACTATAGTGGTTGACATAGTTGTACAATGTACCTACATATATAAAAAAAAATGTTTATTCCCGGTTTTAATTCATTTGATCTAAATTGTACACGACACATAAATAAAAATAAAGAAAAATAAATCGCGTAAAAAATGGTTAAATTCTAATGCAAACGCGGAACTTAACGTAATAAACACACAAAAAAAAACGTACCATAAAAATGGAATCGCGTAAAAAAAGGATGTTTGACTCAATCACTTAACTGTAAACACTTTGGATGTCACTTATTAATTTTACCCCACCACCCCGTAATTTTTGCCAATTTCTTTTCTACCGACATGTGAACAGGAAATTACACATTTGTGTTCTGAATAATATCTTGTGTTCCGGATATTCTGGTTGAACAACGGATAAATTATAGTTCAGTAGAAAATATTAGATTTTCCCTGTTGTTTTAGCGTTCGGTAGACTTAATGTACTCTAAAAACAAGATAGATCCACTAGATCAAGCACAAATCGGTTGACTAATATTTTTCATTAAATGACAACAATAAAAATGATTTTCCCCTATCTACTAGGAATTCCTTAACATATCCATATCATCCCAAATAAATTCATATTGCACCCAGTAATATCACATTTCAAAAAAAATTTTTCTCTAAACAGACATCTCTGGTTTGCATTGCGCTGTGATTTTTCTGAACATAAACCTCGCGCAAATCGAGTGATTACTACAGGTGCAAATAGTAAAATAATGATCCTTCTTATCTCTTATCCTGTTTCGTTCATAATAATTATTATTTAAATAAAAAGCTCAATTTTAACATAATTAATTTGATATTCATAAGAATTCATAAAAATACATAAATACATAATATAATAATCAAGTAAATTTGTGATCGTCATTGCATGCAAATTTTAGGTATTTGCGGAAACCCAAAAAAAAAAATCATTATAAAAATGAAATTCATTACGTCACTTATAGTAACCTTCGATTGAACCACTGGGCAAAAAAATCACTTATCTCAATTAACTATAATTTCTTTTTGCATTCAAAGATGCCAATAGAATTTAATTCATTTGGGCTCGTATTAACAAATTGAAATATTATAATATTAATTTCAATGTAATGTGTAATTACAATAATTACAAAATATAATTTTATCGATTAAAATAATTAAATCTCATAGATATTTATAAATTAATTTTGATATTATTCCAATGTTTATGTTTTCACATACCAAATTTGCTTCCTATTGTTTATCGGTAGGGATCACTAAAAATGTAATAGTTTTTTATTTTTTTAATGTATAATTAAACGTATTTTATAAGCGATGCTAATGCAATGGTAATACTTACGTATTAAAACATAAGCAATCAGTCTTCATTGGAAGAAATTTTTAACGCTACTAAGATTACAATACAATAAATTGAATTCCTGTAACAATATAAATTTGATTACATATGTATGTTCAATTATAACAGTAGAAAAAAAACAACAATTGATCCGCAATATGAACTTGGGCTCATTAACATTTAAGATTTAGAAATTTACAAAAAAAAAAAAACAAACAAAATCTTCCAATCTCCTTGATTATTCGGATTGGACAGTAGCGAAGCTTGCCGAATCTTTTACGTTAAACAAAATTGTCATAAAATTGTAATTAACCTTTACTCTGTGCATAGGGGTCAAATGGACTCTAGTAAGTTTTCGCACCTAAATACGCCAGGCAACTAGAATTGCGTCAACTAAGATGTGTACAAACAAGACAAAACAAAACACAACTTCGGCTTTAGGCACTTTTTAGAGTATCACTCGCAGAACTCTGTCTTCACCAAGAAAAAAAAAACCAACCGCCACTACCTCACAAAAAAAAATTCCAGAGCAAGTCTCCCTTTCTATTTTCTGAGAATAGAGAGATTCCTCCATTTCGTCCAATATTATAGTGGGTATGCACTTCCACAGTGGTGAAGAAGAATTTACTTATTTTATTTCTATTTTTTAGTTTATGGTTTTTTCTTTATATTACCATTACAAATCGGATAAGCGACCTTTTTTTTGTTTATTGACAATTTCTTTCGAAAAGAAAAACAACAAACAAACAAAAATATTTAAGACATTTTTTCTTATTATTACTTACCTCCAAAAATGTGTTGATCCGTTTTTTAGTCAATAATAATGTTTGTTGAAGTTTTTCATCGTCCTGCGATGACACAGCTTTTAGTTGCTCTTCTAAATGGATTTTTTCTGCATTGTACTTATGACGAACTGATTTAAACCAATACAGCGAATTAAAATCGGACGTTTGATTTAGTAATTTTAAAATATATGCCAAACCCATGGCAAAACCATCATCGGTAAATGACGATTCGTTTTTGTTCTTTTTTGACATTTTGTCCTTTGCTATTAGTATGTACTCAATAAAATTGATTGTTAGCGGTGGTATTATTAGAAAGAAATATTTTAAATGGACATTTTTGGAATCTCGAAAAAATGGTGCAAACGCATGAACGAGTAACTAAAAACCGATCATTGTTATTATAGTAAATTAAAAATAATACAAAAAGAAATTATAGTTTACCTGAAAATAGCTTGTTTTCTCTACCGAATTACTCGATAAACTGTTAATTTCATTTTCTAAAATTCTCGCCGCTTCAATGGTCGCTGCAGAAAATTCATTTTTAACTGCTGCATCAACAAATAACATTTCAGCATCAAGATTTGGCAGAAATGTGCTCGCACTAGAGCTACAATGTATTCCACCGGTTCGCATCATTCGTACGAATCCTAATGCATTACCTGCATTTAAAAAAAAAAAAAAAATATTATTAAAAAATCATCATCCATCCAATTTTGAAAAAGAGAAAATCTTCCCTACCAATGTGACTGATAAGCTGTCGAAATAAATCCAAATAACTTAGGCCGACCGGTGATAGACCAAGTTTACGTATTCCACGGCAAAAATTTTCAGCTCTCTCGTAACTGTACATTTGATTTGTGCTACTCTTATTTTCACGAAAATATTTTAGATCTTTCGCCAGACGAGATTTGATCTGTTCGTCATACATAAATTGCGAAAAAATGGAAAATTTCTTGCGAAGGAATTGATACGTAAAATTTATCTGTTGACAAAATAAGCAAAGAATTAATACAAAATTTATCAATTCAAGGATACTGTTCAAGGACAATCGATCTATGTATAAATAAGTACAGATTTATATCTCAACTAAATATTCTTGTCTAAAATGCTAGCCCGACGAGGTAATTTTCGGGTTATATATCAAGCAATTCCGGTCCAATTCTGAACAATTCCGAATAATTGTGTATTTCCGGTATAATTTTAACTAATTCCATGTAATTTCTTTTAACGTATGATTACCCCCTGTAATTTAAATGTACAATGACGCAAATTTTATTTAAAAAATAAAAATTAGTAGCCTGATATTGACAGGACATGCAGTAAGAAGAGAGGAGAAATCCATCAAAACTAGTAGTAAGAGTAGAGAGTAGTAAAACCGGATGGAACGAGAAGAAGAAGCAGACCAAGCCTAAGATGGAGTGACGGTCTAAATACTGACGTCAACAAACTTAACGTGTGTAACTGGAAGTCTGCTGTGCAAGACCGAAGACAATGGATACGAGTTGTAGTCGCCATTGATAATCATGATTACCCTTCCGGACTAGCCACAGAACGTATACTGGTATTGTGCCAGCTTTAAAATGAAGCTCAGTCTTACAGTTTGAGCTTTAGATGAAATAAAGCATTTCGTTCTGTGCGACCAGGATGTAATAGACATACTTGGGATAAAAACAACATAATTCATACCTACTTACCGTCGTATTTATAATTCCTGTCCCATGTGTACGCAAGGAATTTGCAATGTGCCGTATGTTAATTGTATTCAAGTGCTTGTTATTGCTAGATTGTTCAATAAAAACTTGATTGTTCAAATTATACAAATATTTGGAAACGAACAGATGAATATTTCGCATAATCTCTAAAACATCCAAACCCTAAAAGGAAATAAAAAAAAACAGAATTAAGCTAATTAACGGATCATTAGATTAGATAATGATTTTGCTTACCTGTTCTAATGTCTGTGTGGGAAGACGATCTTCAACAGTTTTTAATGAAAATTTTGCATCAGCCAAACAACGCATTTCACCATACGTTCGCCAATCATGTAGTGAAACGGTTGTTAAATTATAAAACATATTACTGAGGTAATGTTCAATTTGATCTTTAATCAATACATGTCGTTCGCACAAATACAATGGCTTCATTTGGATTAGTTGTCGCATATCGGTTGGAGTGTTAGCAAATGTTGACGTTTCATTTGGCAACTTTGTATGAACATCTAATCGTAGCTGCGTTTCGATATTAGCGCATAGCTTTGAGATGATTTCATTTTGTAGAATTGAATTCAATGAAGTTGTATAATTTGTAATGCTATCAAAGTGTTTCGTATCAAACATGTCCGTACATTTTTCACTTATATTTGTTGAATTGACAATATACTAAGAAAAGAAAATTATTAAATGATCGCATAAATCTACATCTGCAATAGGCGAAAATAGCCATAAAAACTTCACTAATACAGAATTATGTTAAATATGTGAAAGAAAAACCAAGCATAAACATGGATGATGTTCAAAATACCACAATTTGCATCTTTTCACTAACAAAATATGAAGAGCTACGGACTCTAAATGTTACATGGGGGAGATTGGATTGCAATGAAATGTTTGTTCTAGTATTGGAAATGGGCAAAAATAAATAAGATTTTTTCACTAACGTGCCCAAAGACCGGCTAAACCATTGATCCTTCACCCAAATAACTAATTGCATTCCATTGAGTCCTTCTAAGTTGAGCTTCGTTTCATCACTAATTATGATGTTCCATTTATTCTTCCAGGAGATGAACTTTTGGATACATTTTAGTCTCACTTCTTATAGAATCGTTTTAGTGCAGACTTCAACAATCTTTGGCCTTTTCGAAATTTCTCTACAAGAAGAATATGTAACTGAAAATCGTAAATTTGACCTAATTTAAAAAAAAAATGTCGCACATAGATAGTCCACTCACTATATGTGCCTTTTTGGAATTATTACAAACTCCAACTTCTCTCAAAATTAACTAAATCAAAATTAAATTAAGTTTCCTATATTAGTGAACGTTATCTCTGTCTTTTTATAGCTATTCTCCTGAATCTATGTACAGGTATCCCTCCTACAACACAGTTTCACTCTAATACGAAAAAAAAATAGTATAACACGGTAAACTCTAACACGATAAGAAAATTGCGAATACACGGTTTCGTACAACACCGAATTTCGTTGGTACCTATCTACCGTGTTATAGGAGGGATACCTGCAATGAACTATTAAATTATTTACTTTTAATTTTGATTGATCTATTCCACCATCCATAGTTTGTTTTAAATAATTCGGCAACATAGTCTGATTCCAATATAGAAATGACGTCTCACTCATACGCTTTACATCGGCCCGTAAATTTACCAAAACTTCCAAACGGGTCAATATACGTCCTAATTTATCAAGATAATCGGACGAAAATATTTTCATTGGATCGGCAATGCTCAGTGCCAATCTTGTAACAAATATTCGTTGAAGTGTAACCGGACCGAACATACATTTTTCGGCCATTTGAAGTGCTGTTATTATATCGATGTTTCGTTCATTGTAAACGGATGTATCGTTTGAAATTTTGTTCTGTTGAATATTTGAATATTACCAAAATTTTGTATATATAAAAAAAACAAATTTCACTTTGGCCATTTGTATGATAGTCAGTGCTTGATAGGATAAATGTTGGGAAACATTGTGTACTGTGTTGACAATAAATTCCAAATTTTCATCCAAAACGCTTTTTATAATTTGCAAATATTCAATTAGCTTGCAAACTTGAACTAACGTAGATTTGGTCATCGGTACATTTAAATGAATATGAAGGTTGGTCAGCGATTTAATTAGGAAACTCATTTTTCCCGATAATTGCATGCCCTATAATTGGAATTATTAGTTATTGGGGTACTATGCACTTTAAGTAGATTACTTACTTCAAATAGTAGTGAACTTCTATTTATCAATTCATTCAATTTAACAGCTGAGCTATCTGTTTGAAAAGCTTGTCGTATATTTATTACCCATAATGTAACCTTTTGGAAAGTACAAATTTTAAATTTTTTTATTTTTTTTTTTTTGTTTGTATGTCAAGGCAATTTCAAAATCTTTACCTGTACAAAATTCGAATATGTATCCTTGGCCAACGTTTGATTTTTCATTTGTAAATAAACCTGACGAACACGTTGAGCATCAGCAACAAATTTCAAATGAGATCGTTGCGTTTGTCCAATATATTGTTCGATAAATATATCCGGACACCAAAGAACATTTTCAATCAATGTTATGGCACAATATTTGTTGTTGCATTCAAACAATAGTTTGTACAAAGACTGCTCTACCGTACCAAACATATTGTTATTTAGTATGCACATTAAATTAACTTTGATAATTTCACGTGGTTGAACAAAATCACAGAGATCCTCATCGTACTTGTTGATTTCGATGAATTGATTTCGTATGTAGGCCAAGAGATGTGCAGCAAATGCCACCGAAGCTTTTGTGTCGAAATTTACTTTTACTCCATAGACAGAGTCAAGAAAATTTTGAAATAAATCGCCAATAAATAGTTGCTCTAATTCAACGAATACAGTTTGGAGAGCGTTAAAGTCTTCTTCGGCAAATTCATTGAATTGATTAATGTTTTCATGAACGGAATTTATTGACTTCGCAAATGTTTGCCAGTGTTGATGGATACATGATTTCTTTAAGATTTGTTTGAGCGTTTCAATGATAAGCATAACATCGGCTAAGTAACCGAAAACCGATTGAAAATGTATGGAACAATTTGTATTAATAACTTCCTGTTCTTCGGAGAATAGTGCGCCCAGCTGTTTAATAATATTCATAGCAATAGTAAGGCAACGATTCAAAAAGTATTGGATATTACAAAGATATTCAAGCATTTCACTTATTCTCACAATAGTCACATTAAGAACATCATCATCCTGTGCCGCACTGATTACGTTTGCCAAATTATCATCCAAATATAAAAAGGATAACTGAAGTAGTTCAGCCCGATTACGTAGCAAACGGACTTCTTCGCATAATTCAGCAAATACAATTATAATTTTATTTAACAGACGATTGTCGGAGTCTACCAATTGAAATAACGTTATATTTTCATGTTTCATATCGAAATCAATAGTAATTGGGGCAAATATACTAGAATCGACTTTCGCAATATCTCTGTGAAAATTTGATTTCTCATCATCTGAATTAAGGGAATTCAAGAGATTTAAATGTTCGTTAAGAAATTGGCCAAAGACTCGTAGTTGTAGTTCACCGGATGCAGCTATTAAAATGTTTACGTTTATTTTTTTTTGTTATAATCTAATAGTATTTTAATAATTAATAATTACTTTGAGCATTCGTTGTTGATGTTTTCATGGTTGCATATAGTTAGTTAATGTTAAACTTAAACATACCTATTTCAATTAAATAAAGATTAAATTAAATTATTTTCAAAACACTCTACTAATTTCATACAAATACAAAACTTTGACAATCAAGTACACTTGCCAAATCCTAACAGTGAATAGTATTTGAGGTACTAAATATGAATTTACTTACGGATTTACGGATTACGGATAACAATTTTCAGCAATTTTAAAATAAAAAAAAAAAATTTTAAATGTTTATTTATTTAACTTAGTTTGACAGCAGTAGAGTCTACAAATAAAGCTTTTCTCGCTCTAACATACTTTTATTATTTTAATTTATATATGTCCTACTCTAAATGTTGCGAGTTTATACAGATAATCATGTCTAATTTAACAAAAAAAAAATTTCATGAGAATAAAAATTACTATTAATTTTCCAAAAACAACTACAAATGGTCTACTAATCACTAATGAAGCTACAACCCATACAACTCCCACAACCTCTTTTTGTGCTTTCCGATGGTCGTCTCATTTTTCGGGTGAACATTCGACTCGAAAAATTGTCAATACTGTTTTTTTACAAGAATTGTCTACTTAGTGACTTAAATTAAAAAAGAGCGCGTTTTTTTAAAAAAAATTTTGAACACAAAAATATCAACTAAAAAGTATCCCCGGGTTTTTGGGATGAACCTGATGCTAGTACCCACGATCCCAAAAGTACTCGAACTTATATGTAGAAACTAAAATACATACTTAACACACCAATTTTTTGTCATCAACATTTTTCCTTTATTTTTAAACTCCGTTCACTAATATAAATTTTATCAAAAAGTGGCGATTAATTAAATAAATGACAGCTCTCTCTCGAATTTATATATATATACATTCTCTCTCGTTGTTAAAGCATATTCAGCCATCTTGTTTTTGTGTCAAATTGTCATTGGATATTGGGTGATCGCTTCGAAAGTTTTTTTTGTGTAATTGCTGTGGAAAATTTATTTTATTGAAAGAAATTTAGAAGAAAATTTATCTTATTATAGTTTTACTTGAGACTAGAGTGCTTCATGATAAACAATTTGTAATCGAAATTGGAATAATTGCAACGTATTGAATTCCTCATAGCCAACTGGTATGTTATTTTGTAATTATTACAACTTTTTCTTTGTTGAAAATAAAAGAAAGAAAGAAAAAAAAAGACCTTTGCTAAGTGTTTGTAAATATGTATAGTTGGAGTTGTTCAATTGCGTATCAATATTTTGTTCAATAATAAATAGTTTAAAAAATGTAGGTTTTGCAAAAGCCATTGATAATCACATAATTTCTATACATTCTGATAATAAAGAAGAGGGCGTCATACATACGTTGAAAGTGCATTTTATTTACGCTTTTAAAGTGCTTCTACAGCTATTTGTCTACATTTTTATCTACTTAACTATAACTAAGTATATATATATATATGTATATATTATAATATATATATATATACCTACCTAGTATTGGATGAATCATTTCTTATAAAATTTCTTGTTATATAAACATATTTGTAGTTAATACTTTTTATGTACATAAATTCATACATATTTATACTAATTACAATATTATCTAGTTGTTTGCTTATTTTATGATAAAATATGGTAAGAGATGCAGAATTTAATCTTTTGCATTATTTTCTAGGGCAATCATTGCATTCACTGTATTCGTTGGTCTTTCTTCTTTTTTAGTATCCCAATTTTGTTAATCTCACATTTCTCTGTTTTTAAGTCTTCTTAATTCAAATTATTTCTCTATAGAAATGGTAACTTTTTGTATAAAACTTAATTAATACTTCTGGCTACTTCTTTTTTTGTTTTTCCTTAAAACATAATTGAGTACTTAGTACTATTTACATATATGGAACTTCCTTCCACAACCTATTGCAAAAGGATTTGGGTCTCTTTTTTTTTTAGTGATGGGACTTTCAATGTGTCATGCCTATACTTACATTATGTATTTACGTGTTATGTGTGCTTAAATAATGCCTTAAACTAACTTAACTATATGCTTATCGTAAATCTAAAAAAATAGCTGTGACCATATACTACCCACTCTATCGCATCGGATACTACCTATCAGTATCAGTAATGTGATATCCACAAATGACCTCGGATTCGCTATTTGTGATTGTTCTATCGATCGCACGTGGAGCAACTGGCTAAGATGTTTGATGTTTAAATTTAAACTCGTTCGAAAAGTAAATTCGTTTCTGCGCATTATTATTAAATACTTCGTAACAAACTACATACTACATGGAATATATGAAAAAGTTACAAAAATCAATTATTTCTCAAGTTTAATTGGCAACCCAGAACAATTTTTTGGACAAAAACATAAACAATGCAATTAATTGCCCGAAATAGTTATTTAGAAAACTCTGCACTTCATTCAAATTGAATTGATTGATTTATTTGTAATTGAGAGTCACATTATTCAACTCTAAATTCTTTTTTTTTCTTTGTGTTTTGTGATAAAAACACTCCCGAACATTTACTCATGTATGGTAACTAAACTGAGGTCGGAGTAGTTCGGAGTTCATTTGAAACTAAAGATTCATTAGACTAACTTTACATTTGCATATTTTTCATCCCTTTTCTTTAATTCTGGTATAAATGAAAGAACAGTTGTCAAAATATTAAATGTCAGAAAGTATTTTAGAAATTCAAAAAAACTAAAAAAATTTAAATTTGTATTCATTGTTGGAATCATATTGTATTAGAATCGGACACTTCGCAGAGGACGAACTACTTAAGAAAATTAATTCAAAATAGAAACTTCGATGTGAAATCAGAATCACAGACTCCTCACCTAGACTTTTAAAAGGGAAATGAGAACTGAATTAAAATGGCAGATTAGTCATCTGACCCAACAATCTATTGGTTTTTATTAAGGCCTTTTGTAAAATTTCTTTGCATATTTTTTTCAACGCAACCCACTGTACCCCCAGTTGTATGAATTTTTCCAGAAATGCTCGAGATAATTGGATTGCATCTACGATTTTTTCCACTACGCCTTCTAAATACAAATTATTTTAATTTTTTTTATTCAATGGAAAATTTTTTTTTTTTTATTTTTATTTTAAGGAAATTCTAAAAAATGGCTACAACAAGGAAAAAAGTGTTGCTAAAAGTCATTATTCTGGGTGATAGTAGTGTAGGAAAAACGTCTCTCATGAATCAATATGTAAACAAAAGATTTTCGAACCAATATAAGGCGACGATTGGTGCCGATTTTTTGACCAAAGAAGTTGTTGTGGACGATCGTGTCGTTACAATGCAGGTAAGTAAATTTTATATATTTTTGTTTTTTTGTTTATAATTCAATCAACTGAAATATTTTTCAAATACTCACTCACTAAGATTTGGGATACGGCTGGTCAAGAACGTTTTCAATCGCTTGGAGTGGCTTTCTACCGTGGAGCAGATTGTTGTGTATTGGTGTTTGATGTGACCGAACCGAATACGTTTAAAAGTTTGGATTCGTGGCGTGACGAGTTCCTTATTCAGGCTAGTCCAAGGGATCCGGAACATTTTCCATTTGTTGTATTGGGCAATAAAGTTGATTTGGAAAATCGGGCTGTAATAAATTTATTTTTCTAAATTGCAGTACATTTTTGATTGATATTTTTTTTTTGTTTTTTTATTTATTTAGGTTTCTGCGAAAAGAGCGCAACAATGGTGTCAGTCGAAAAATGACATTCCCTATTTTGAAACATCTGCCAAAGAGGGAATTAATGTCGAATTAGCTTTTCAAACAATTGCCAGAAATGCGTTAGCGCAAGAAAACGAGGTAAGTCGATAATTTTATATAAACTTGTTTTTTACTCTTATTAAAGGCAATGGAGTCTTTCCTTTTCGAGATCGATTTCAGAGATCCTTTTTAAATCAAATAAAATATTTTATAACAAGTTTGTGTCTATATGACAAACCCGTTTAAGTTGTACAAAACTTAAGATGATGCAATTATTTTCGATCAGTTTAAATACTTAAATAAAAGATCGCTTAATTTAACCATAAAAGTTAAAACTAAAATTAATCCATTTTATTAAGTGCTTCTACATCAGATCCCAAGTCGCAGTGATGATTGTTTCTTTAAGCTGTGTTCGCCCTCAAATTGCCATTAATTTTGGAACAAATTTAGAATAGGAACTGAGTTCCAGAGATTTTTTTTCTCCATACATATGCGAAGTGTCAGCAGTTTTTATACGTTCTTGCAGAGTTCGCCATATGAGTATATTATGATCAATTTAAGAGATCTAAAACTTTGTGATACCCCCCTCCCCCCAAATTCCTTTATGAAATTCTCATGCAGGTCAAAATTCCAATAACGTGGGATTAAACTCAAAAAATAGTATCATAGCAAATTTTTTATAATTTTCCAGGTTGAACTGTACAATGAATTTCCCGATCAAATCAAATTGAATGCAGACCGAAACAACCGACCCAGAAATTCGGACAACTGTCCATGCTAATAAACATATTTTAAATGAGAAAAAGAAATCAAAACAATATTTAATACATCAATACTAACAAAACAAAAACAAAAACTCTTCAACAATTTACAGAAACATTAATTTTATAAAATATTGAAAAAATATTGTTTAAAAATTCGAATAATGGTTCCGATATAAAATTACAAATAATTTTAGTAAATTCTATCCCTACCCAAATGGAATTTTTACAATTAAATATTGTTTGGAGATTTTATCAATTTATTAATAAAATTCTATTCTGATGTAATAATAATAATAATAATAATTAAGAGATAAATTGAAAACGATCATCTTTATATAAATGTATAGATTATAAAATAATTTTTTTTTTTATATAAACAAATTATATTTTCTATTTGTTTTTTTTTTTTTTTTTTTTTTTTGGCAATAGTTTTTTTTTTTTTTTTTATTTTTTTTTTTTTTTTTTTTTTTTTTTTCCTTTTAAATTTTTTTTTTTTTTA
>JANSTT010023613.1:0-39564 GCA_026745375.1 Platyura marginata | reverse complement strand
ATATAATGCATATAATCCACCCAATAAAAATGTTCTCCTGCCTCTTCACAACTTCTGTCTTAAGAGAAATAACGGCGGCCATCTTTCAGCGTGCACTTTATTAATGAATCATGTTTTTTCTATCATTTGTTACGTCCTGTGTAAATTATATGGTCTATGTCTAAAAGCAACTGACTCGCAGGTGTTTGCATGCGCGAGAAAGTAAACGCTTTCCTTTCTTCGTACTTTGCCTTTACACACAAATTCTTTACTGCGCAAAAGAGGCCACGTCTCACAATCGCGCAGGAAAGAGTGTGCGTGTCGTTCCATTAGAGAGAAATAGTCACTATAACCGATGGCTGGATCAAATTCTTCCTACAAAATAATAACTATATCAAATTTGTCACTATAAGCGGCGTTACTATATCCAATAGTTGATTGTATGAGTATTCCAACAAAACCAACCATTTCAAATGAAAAGGGTCACTATATCCGGAGTCACTATAAACGATATTCACTGTACAATAATTATACAATATGAATGCACATTAAATGTCCACAAATTAATTTGAAATATTTGTACAATATACCTACGACAACAAATTATCTAAAAATGCAAAAAGAAAAAAAATGTCTCCAAATAACGGCATAAGAAGTAGAAAAAAAAACAAACATTTTTTAATGTCTCAAAACTATGGTATATTTATGTACATCTGTAAATGTCTTACTACAGTTATACATTATTTGTGGGTGGAAACTTATTCCAAATAAAATGTGTAATTAATTGTGGGCGAAATTGGAACCTGTAAATATCATTACACATACTCGGTGACAAAATTAATTAAAGTTGTTTAATTAAGAATGAATTTTCTGAAATGACATCGGACAACATGTAATAAAATTCATCTCCTTGCGTTCTTTCGTTTATAATAATTTTTGTAATTTTTTTTTTAACTGATTTCGACAAGAAGACGGAAAATGTATACTTACATAACTAGTTTTATTTTAATAAGCAAAAAATGTGTATGTAAGTAGCAGGCATAAAACGTATATTTTTAAAGACAAATGGATTTAAATTGTCTATTTTAGAAAAATCCTTCCTTTCAAATGATGGAAATCGCTTTTCTTGTTGAATCGAATTTTTCAAAAGAAAATCTATTCCCTTACAGAATATTTTTATATGACGTAGGTATTTATTACCTGTGTGTGTCCATATGCAGGTGGATCACCATTTGTTGCTTGAATATTTAATAAAACTTGTGATTTTGTTTCATGGTCCAATGGATTGGCAATACGTATATTTCCAGAATCAGCATCAATACTAAAGTATCCGTCCGGATCACCAGAATAAATTGAAAATCGTACGGTACTGTGACTTCCTAGAATAAAGAATTAGAATTTAGAATGATTTCAAACTTTCTTTATGAAAAAAAAAATTATTTCTAAAATTGTTATTACAAAAGTATAATTCGGGGTGGTTGCTAGTACCTTCAGATATTTTAGCCAAACACACTCAATCATTTCCTATCCGCTTTACTTGTTGTCGTTTATACATATACATATGTACACAAAAATTAAAATCCTTTTTCTGTATAGAAATAAAAAAAAAATATATTTGTATAAATGCTTATATATATGTTCGTACATATAACGAAACGGTATAAGCTTAGGAATAAAATTGACGCAAGATGTGAAGTTGATTTTAAAAGATTAAGTTTGAAAAATTATTTTGATCATAGCCATCTTTTTTCCCTATTAAAAATAAATCAATATTTGATATTCCTAACAATATTCATATACATATTCATCAAAAATATAATAATAGCCCTCTTTTGCACTCTGCATTTGAAACATTTAATTCCAGAATTAACTAGTATTATAATGGTCAGTTTGGTATATGGGATCACCCGGATCAGATAAAATACACTTTCTAAATCATATATGTAGGCATGTTTAATTATATTTGTCTGGTAACCAACCATACATATACATAATATTAATCATAGACTCAGAGTGTATGCAATATAAGTAGAAATTCTTTAAAGTCACTCGAATATGTTGTGATACTGTATGGGGAAACACGACTTACTTATATACTCGTCTGTACTTGTATATGTACAATAAAATACGTAACAATAGAACATTTTTTGTTATCTCATCACTGTCGGCTTTAAGGAATCTACTAACCCATAAAAAGCTAAGGATCTCGTTATCGTATATAATAATATTACTGTTACAAACGCCTTTTTCACCACGCACAATAATAAAAAAGTATCCTTGTATCCTTGTTGATATATTTCTCTCAAGAAGTTAAGTTATTGTTATATATGGTAAAGCCTATATGTAGTAGAGATCATTTTTAAAGAGAAATAATAGTCATTCTGATGGTTTGTTTGGATTCCATGAAGTAGAAACATAGAATGACCATACAAATTGTAGTTAATAACATCTAAGTATAGAAAATAAAGAAGAGAGTATAGATACATCGCAGGTACGAGACGTCAGTGGAAGTGCTTCCTCCTTCTTCTTTTTTACAATAACACAAAAATAATTTTGTTTCTACTTTAATTTAAAAAAAATTATCCAAATTTACCTGTTTCCATGCTTGATGCTAAAACGGAACCAACAACCGTTCCTGGTTGAACATCTTCTCTTACATAGTAATTATATCTTGGTTTTTCAAATATTGGTGGACGGTGTGATGAATCTATTATACTAATATACACTTCAGCATCTTCAGGTGATTTAAATCCACCACCATCGGTCGCCGATACATTTAGTTTGTGATACGGTTGAGTTCTACTTGATATCATATTTGGTCTAGCAATAAATATTTCACCAGATAACCGATCAATACGAAAAATTCCTCCATCATTTCCAGATACTATTCTATATGAAATAGCTCCAAATCGTCCAGAATCATCATCGGTTGCGGCAACAGCAATTACTGGCGTATCCGTTGAAAGTTTTGTTGGTAATTCTCGTAGTGAAACATTATATTCACGAGGATAGAATATTGGTCGGTTATCGTTGACATCGGTTACCTGTATTTTTACCATTGCTGTTGTGCTTAGGCCACCTGTAAATAAAAATTTAAATTAGTAGTAAATTAATTAGTGGCATCTCAGAAAAAGGATTTGGTTTAAGATTAAATAGTACTCCTAATACTCCCTAAATGGTCGTCACATGTATATCATGTTTTGCTTATTAAATTATTTTATTATTGTTAAATCTAAAAATTCATGTTGTATCTAAATCTATTTCCTATCTACCATCCATTTGTTTATCAATTTCATTGAGCTAAATCAAACGGTATGGAATTGGCGGGACTGGACATAAAGCAGAGGTTAGGACACGGAGAGTGTGTTTCCAACAGCCGAAGCGGCGAGTAGTAATAAAAATGTAAAATCTAAAACATTTAAACGAACAAAGAATAACAGAAACAGATAATTAAGTGATCACGGTACATACAACGCAAGGGACTATTAATAAGAAAATTCACACTATAAGAAGAAATACACACTAAGAAGGAAGAACATTTGGAACACAAAGAAGAACTTTCGCAAACACAGATAAGTAGACGATAACGCACGTACCAACGAACCCTTTTCCCATTCCAATATAATTTATAAAAATTAAATTAAATTAAAAGTAACGTAAAATAAATACATTTATTTGTCTTTTCTATTTTTTTTTAACTTTAAGTATTGTGATACCCAAAATTGAGCCGTGGTGTTACAATACATTTTTTTGGTTAGACTATATAATTGGTTTTCAAAAATTAGAAATAAGATGTGTTTTTGTTGTCGTTTCAAAATTAGTATACTAATTTTAAGGTAATTTTGTATTGTATACATAGTCTTGAAAAATTAATTATCTCATCATGTTTTTACAGTCTGTTCTTCCATCTGGCGCCATTACATTTAGATCTCATTTTAAATATAATTTGCAGACCTATTTTTCAAAAAATGTAATAAAATCACTGCAACTTTTATTATAATTAGCTGTGTAAGTAAAAATAACAACAACAAGCTTTTGTATACAATCGAAGATCGTATCGTTGCAGAGCCGATGAGTAGGTAAATGCAAGGAAAAAAGTGATTCATCAGATGAAGCACACAATTTTTTTGACAATGGCATATGTAAAACAAAGTTGTATTACGTACAGTATAATAAATAAATACTTAAATAAAAAATACATAAATAATCAACGCAAGCGAATATATAGTAAGGACAGTTAACTTATTGCTGTAGGTTGCAGAAATTAAAAATAATGTAATATCAAATTGAACAAATTATTACTATTCTGTAAATTGTTCATTTTAAAAGCATTACTTTTATTTGATTCTTCTGTTTTCGCTACATTAGGTAGGCATGTTTTTTATTTTATTTTTTTTTTACTTGCAACAACCGCAATACAAGGAACATATTATACATATATGAGACTACAAACTTACAAAGAAACAGAGCCTATCGAGTTCTTATGAGTGTTCACACATGTTGGTTGGAATCTTATTTAATCAAGAAGTGATTACCATACCAAAACGAATACATACTAATGCAAATACGTTATACACAGTGTAATGATGCATTTGGCAAGTTACAACAAAGTACTGCATAATGGGCAATGATATAAAAAATTTGAGGTTTTTTGGTAAATTTATTGTCGACAATTTTTTTTCTATCAAAGAGTGTAGTCAACTGGATTTAAGTAGATACATTTTTTAAATTGCTTGATAAAACCGGTCAATTTTTTTGCATCAATAATTTTTAAAATTTAATGAACACATTTTAGTTTAATTTATTTATATCTTGCTATGTACATAAATATATAGTAAAGCCAAGTTGTATATATCATACATACATTATAGAAATTTTGATTATTTTGTATCAAATAGACCAGGGGTCGGCAATGCGCTGCCCGGGAAACAATTTTTAAGTGCCCACGGGTTCAAAAATCTAAATAGCGGAGATTCTGCCTTTTTTCGTACGTTTTTGACGGAATAATTGACTTTTTAATGTTTTATTTAAACAAAACCATTACAACAAAATATTCGTGACCGAACCGTTCAAAATTAACTTATCATTTTAAACAGCTCGTTCACTAAAATATGAAAACATCGATCATTCGTTCAATTGTGAGTTTGCCAAATATTTTGATTCCTTATTGGAAGAATTTAATACCAGATTTGAAGAATTCAACGAATTGGAGGCATTCTTAATGTTTTTTGTTAATCCTTTCTCTCAAACAGAGAAATACTTAAATTCAAAGTACCGATCAAGCCTCACTGGCGCTCATTTGGACCAATATCTGATTAACTAATTATTAATTCTAAGAGAATTGTTGTATTAAAAATTTCAAAATAAATACAACACGACGAATACTGGTCTCCTAGTTTACGAGATATGAATTTTTTAAGGAACTTTTACTAAAAATGTAAGGAAAATTGGCAAAATGTTAACAATTTTTTTTTTCTGAATTCTAAAATTTTATTACTTAAATCACGATTATGTGAAGGCTTTAGCAACAAACTGAGTACGATGGCAGCTTTTTATTGAATCCCTATACTCTTGCGATCCGGAGTATAGGACCAGATAATTATGAAAGATGGGCTAAACATCTATAAATTGTTGGATTCGTACATTCTTTAGCTTTAATTTGCGTGTAGTTTCGAAACTCCAATCCCCTGATTTTTATATAGTCTTTTAATTATATTAGTCGGCCAAATATTTCTTTTTCCTATACGTGAAGTTAATTTCATATTTTTATTGTAAATTCATAATGTAAATTAATATTTATTCCTATACAGCAACAGGTACATTAAAAATAAATTTTTAAACAGAATTATTGAATGTTGTTGCTGGATAAAAGATATATGTATATAAAACTATCACTCACACTGCAACTTCAAATATAGGATCAATAATCCTAATTTAAAATGCCTTCCATTTGCTTGACATATAAAGGTAGAGATTTTTTATCAAATGCATTTTACGCCACATTGTCCATCGACACAGAAGTAAAATCCTAATCTTCTGATCGATAGCATTGTCATTATTTATTTATTTTGTTTTTTTTTTCTTTTTTTCTGAAAGCGCAACTGCTACTGAAGCTAAGCTTTATTCTGTGGAATATGTAGATATTTATGTGTGAGTGTGTATTTAAATTTTATATTGTCTTATTTAGTATACGAGTAGATATTTCATTTATATATTTATTTACGTGCTGAACTTGCTGAATTGTCTCTCGTTTGGATTCATTGTAACCGACTATATAAAGCGTACAAAACGTTTGCGAATTTGCATAACATATTCACGTGAATAAAAAGTAAATTAATCAAATTCTTTCCATTCTATTTGAATTTATTTCACAGCTCCTTTATTAGAGTTAAGTTTTTTATATTGAGGCTATGAAATCAAAGTCCGATATTAAGTTTTTCCTCTTTAAAGAAATAAGGATGGTTAATGGTTTAACTAAAATTATTATAAAATCAATTTAAATAATATTTTCTTTATAGTACCAAGGTCAGAACCACACTTTTCTTTATTGAACATTATTTTTTTTAGCTGAGTAATAAGAACATATAAAATTCGTAAATAAAATGTAATAATATAATAAAATGTTCAGTATACATAAATTCATACATATATACCTGAGAATAGGTTTTTATGTAAATACAGCACATGATTAATGCAATTTTTTCTATATCTATATATGTAATAATTCAGTATAAATTACAAGAAGTGGTTTGTCTTATAATTAAGAAAGATAGACATAATTTTTATTTAAATGGAAAGATTTTTGAGAATTAATTTTTTTTAACTTTTCCTACTTCGGTACACATCTTGGTATGTCATTCATTCTACTATTTTCAAACTGTGTCCTGCTAAACCTTACGGTTTTACGGAAAAATCAGAAATTTCTCACCAATAAGGAGAAAATGAGGCAAACAGTTTAATCTTAATTATCTATGACATAAATTACACACGAGAAGAAATGTCCAGGACATAAAATATTCATGAAATAAATAATCAATAAATTGTCCTTCAGATAAATTAACCGTGACATAACAATTATATTTTAGACCATAACTGTAACTACAATGAAAAACTAAAATAAACTTATACCTCTGTCAGTGGCAATGACTGGAAACTCATAAAAATTTTTCTTTTCATAGTCCAATTCGTCGGTAATGCAAATTTCTCCCGAACCATATTTAACTTCAAAATCTGTTAGTTTTTTAAACGCTTCACCAAGTGTATAATTGACCAAAGCATTGACACCACAATCAGGATCACTTGCCGAAACCTGCAATTAAAAATTAATATTATTTAATTGGTTTATATGTGTTTGTTTATAATACTTTATTATTGGTACTCGTACAAAGTACATTCAAATCGTATATACAAATTTCGGTTTAAAATTATTAGTAATAAAACACCATACAAAATTAACAAGAAAGTAAAATTAATTTTTTGCCACCACATAATATAAAAATTAAATTATTTTTTAGTCAATTTAACTATTTGCTTTTATTTTTGCTGTATATGTACCAATACAGATATGTTCATTAAATGCACGATGCAACCATTGTAGTAGTTATACGCGAGAATGTGTACATATTAGAAAAGTACAGTTTTATTGCACCAGGAACATATTCTCAATTTAAAATATCAAAAGTTCGAAAATCATTGTTTTTTTTGTACCTGTAAACAAATAGGTGGTATTATATGGATGTATGTACGTAACGTACATACTTTCGAAACTATAAATAAGTACTTAATTTATGTTTTATATAAATTAATATTTCATAATATGTATGTATGTATTTGTATATATTACGGAGTCAGGATATTTTCTAGGTTTATGCTATATAAGTTTGATTTTATCTAACTCAATTAAAAGATTTATAATTTATGTTCCAATGAGAAATGGTGAATCTTGTTTACAGTTGAAAAACATATAAGTACATAGAAAATGCAATTAATTTAATTTCAAATATCTCTCGAGAGTGTCGATATATTATGTACATTGTGACATATGTATGTATGTATGTATAAATAGCATAAAACTTAATTTCCTTTAACTAAAAGTTAAATTTAGATTATATTTTTGTAGCAGTTAGTTGTGCAATGCCAATATTTAGATTTGTTGAATTATATTTATTGATTTACTAGCCCACAAGTTCCAATAGTGCATTTAAATACAGGCAGCTTTTTCGATAAATCGTTAAAAATTATTTAGAGATCTTTCTCTCTTTACCTATTATGAATGACCATTGTCGTACATAAGGCCAATACCTAAATATCTGGGGTGGTAAAAATTATTTATCATGTTTAGAGACGAGCTATCCATTATAATTAATAATTCATAAATCACCACTTTGCTCGAACCTTTTTTCACGAATCGCTTACCACTTTAACTCGTTTATACCGTGAACATCTAAAATCTAAACTCTTTGTCAGCTGTTGAATTAATAAGATTTGATACAAGGTAAATTTATTTTCATAACTATTTATTATTTAGAATTTAAGAGAATAGAATATGGAAATTAATTAGACTATTTGTTGATATTGTATGCAGCGTATAAACTGTAAAGTATATAAATAAGACCAAATAGAAAGTATATTATTTATAATACACCTAATTTATTATAAAGATACAAATATATATATACATATAAAAGCATGTATATTATATTACATACTAATCTACCTACCTACATATGTATATATATATCGAAATAAAGTGAAAATTATTTTCATCATTGATATTACTTACTATTATTTTGGGATAATTTGTTATTTAGATTTAATCATTGCCGTGTACATAACAACTTTATAAACCATAAAATATACAAACAACAACATTAAAAATTAATTATCTGTATTTTACTTGACGTTTTAATAAACATCAGTTAATTATTTAAAATTAATTATTAGAAAGTGCAAATTTTACATTAATTTCTATCTATACCAATACAATATATTTATAATTAATTTGTTTCTTATAATTGCTTTTTAAAAAAATTCTAGTAAAAAAGATTTACACAGAGCAGTCGTCTTTGGTGCAAATTGTGCACTTTCTCTGGGTGCTAAATTAATGAGATGATAGAAATGACTATTAACAATGACACTTCTGCGCTGAAAAAAATTGTACGACTGAATATAAAATGAATAGAATAACAATGAAAAACGAACCACAATAGATAGAATAGATATAGATAGAAAAATTTCATATTTTCAAAAAATATTTTTAATGATTTCTGGATGTTCACATTATATGTACCTGCAGATGTAGAGATTTTTGTATACGTTGATCTTATTTCTGTGATAGATTTCAATAATGTGTTATTTTTGACAGGTGTCAGAATAATTTATTCTTTATTGAGTTTGTGACTATTTCTAATAAGAAATAAATTTTATTTTTATTTTGATTACGCTTAGAGAATTAGGTGAATGAGGATTTCAAGATAAAAATATAAAAGATCCCATATTTTTGATACTTTTTATACATATATAACATATTGACATTTTCTTTCAGGATTTTTATCAATAATTTACAACTTCAATATAATTTTAATTTTGTTTTTACAATACGCACACCATCTTAATAATCATATACTCCCAATATAATAACAATACTATAGAAAAAAAAACATATAATAACATTTATCACGACCAAAAAAAAAAAATAAAAATATTATTAGATATATTGTGGTCTGCCATTATTAATCGCACATTTTATATATATTATACGTAGAACACACACACATGCATTGCATATACTTTTACATAAAGATTTAAAAAAATATTCTTAATTACACTTTAATACCAAAGAAAAAAATCATAAATAAAATTGGTAATTAAATGGTTTGTATGTTTTATTTTTAGTCAGAAAAGAACTAACAAGAAAAAAATTTGTAATGAAATATTGATGGCACGGTCATACCAAACAGTGCGAGGAACTTGTGAAAAAATTATATATTAGCGGTGGATATATAAATAATGATTAAGGAGGACGTGTACGGCTATATGCCATTTTGGCCATTTTTACTTTAAGCCACAGTGAGTACCTTATTCTGCACGATACGATATACATATATACATTACGTACCTTACGTACCTACAAACATATAATATCAAAAGTTCGAATTATTTTGGTCGAAATGAGATATTTTGGGTATTTATGATTAATACGTTTTCAATTATTATTTATAAGGTTGCCAGCTGCCATTTATATATTCGATTAATTTTATCGTGTAATTGATATGGACTTTTTTCTTAAAGTTTAAATAAAGTTCCTACATATTCCTACATAAAATTGATTGCAGCGCCATAACGCAAATTTTTGGTCTATGAAAGAAATCTTCATTTTTGTATTCTCTATAATTGTTGTCATAGTCATTTTTTCTACATTTCGACTACCTTTCGAGTAAATATCAAAATTAGGTGAACACTGTACCACAGCCTCCCCTATTTTTTGTCCGATTTGATCCAAAAATAATAGGGAACTCTAGGACTACATAATAAACTGAAAAAATTTTCATCTTTCTAGCTTCAGCCGTTTGGCCAGAATCTTGATTACGGACAGACAGACGGACATGCATATTTCGACTTAGAATTTCACGAGAAAGACAATGGTGTTGAAATTTTTTTTTTTACGATGAGTACTAAAGTTATAATACCCTTGATTAACATCATACGGGTATAAAAATAGTACAAAACCCCGGTTGAAAAAGTTTTTCGTTTAAAAGTTTAAGGTTTTTTCTTGCTCAGCGGAGTTCAACTCTGTTTTGCGCTTTAGCGTTAAGAAAGCACGACCATATGCTTATATATGTACATACATACACCTAATCCTGCAATTTGTTAGTGTTGCACAAATCCTTTTTTTCCCACGATTATTTAAAAAGTTTTAATTCAAATTTAGAATTAAATCTAAAAGCTAGTAAATTTTTTTACGTTATTTGTTTTACGCGACAATTTGATGGAACCGATAATCGCGTAAAAAAAGAATTTGGTGTACTAGTTTATCTATTCCAGCGCTAATTAGTTATGTCATTGGTGAGGTTAATTTATATCAAAGACTAACCAAATTTTTTATTCAATTTTTAACTTTATTGGTATTGTATTTTGTATTTTTATAGTTAGATATATCAGGTATATGTATATTGTACAAGACACATACGTAATTTAAATAAAAAACGAAATGGAATTTCACTCAGCTAATCTAACCGTCTATAAAAACAAATAATTTTCTTATACAGTTAGAGTTAAGGTATAGGTAAAAGTATGCTTATGTTCGCAGTGTGTTACAGAATAAAAACTGAATAAAAAAAAATTGAATAAAAACTGTATACATAGTCTACGTTCTTATAGCATATATTTTATATTTTACACATATTACATATTACATATTACACATATAGGTGAATATTTTATAAATATAGTACCCTAAAAATAGCAGCATATAAATACACATGTTTTGTTTTCACCAAACACCATAAAGTAATTACTTATCACAGAACCCATTTTACGAAGCTTGGAAAACTTTGAATGTTGCCATTTACTCTAGCTCCTAAAACTTTCCAAAATCAACGGAAAATTGTAAAAATGATATCCCCTACCAGAATATCAAACATTATCGAAGATTTTACATCTTGCTATAATAATTAAACGTACTACATATGCATTATGCACATTATCCAATTAGTTTACTTCCTTATAAATTATATCTATTTAAGATTATACTTAATTAGATAGTAATGTTTGATCAAATGCAACCATAACATGTGTATTAAGGTATATAGTATGTACGTATAAAAAAACACATATTAAGAACTAAGTGCAACGTCTTATTCTTAGTCAATATGTATAACTGCATATAAGTATTGGTACATATGCATGAGTACATTTGTATTTATATAGAACATTCATTACTTGTAATGAAACAGTTTCAATATACTTACATAAATGTATGGTACGGGCAAACACACTTTTAGTCATATACTAATACTATACATTAATCGACTGTTTACATTCATTTAGCCCATTCTAACAGACAAAAGATCTATGACTTACGGGAACATAGTGCGCCATATAACTGTCAATAAACTTTTTCATTAGGGTTTTCTTCTTAGAACGTGATGTGTAAGGCGTTGTGAATGTAATGTATTAGTTATTTATAAAATTTAATAACTAAAGTAAGAAAAATTTTTCGTAACAAATGTAACGACCCCTTTGGTTCGTTCCATAATTATCAATAGATTTATATACACCCAATTCGGTTTTTACAAAGTCTTTTTTTACACGGTTTCTAGTAAAATAAATTCAATTCCGTTTTTACACGATTTCATTTCATATAGCACGTTTTAAAAATCGGTTTGATTAAAATTTTAAGGAAAAAAAATTTCCATTAACCGTAATTTTCTAGATATTTTTAACTCAGTACATTAGTGTTAATATAGAAAGTTAGCTTTTAGCTTTTTGCGCAATATTTAATCAAGAAATGTATCACACTTTCGAGAGTATGAAATCTCTTAATAAATTTTTTTGTATAAATCCTTTTATTTTTGTTATTTTTTTAGTTTTAAGGAAATCAATCAATCATTTATTTTTATATGTAAGTACTCCATATCTTTTTTATGCGGTTTTTTCCGGAACGTATCTACCGTGTAAAAACAGAATTGGGTGTAATTTCATCGTCAATAGTTAAAACTTAATATAATGTAAAAACTCCTTTATTCTATCCTAACCTATTCCATACTTTGATTATTTCGTTGAGTGCGAGTTTTGCAGAAGAATAGGGGTTTGCAAGTGATGATTTTAAAAGAAACTAGAAAAATGATCGAGAATCGATCGCTAGTTCGCTAGCTGGCAAAAAGTTCAGTAATACATGGATAGAAATTACAAACATAACTATAGTAACTATAAATAAATAAATAAAAAGGAAAAGTTTGTGAACATAGGTACACTTCATATTTGCAACAAGAAATCCTACATATTTCACAAGACGTTGGTAAAGAAGGAAAAGAAGCAAAGGGTACCGCCAGATTATTTAAATCAGCGTTCTTCCACCTTTTTACACCTGGAAATATAGGAAAAGTAATTCACGGACTCGCTTCCTGCAAAGACAGAAATAAAAACCAAGAAAGTTTTAATTCAATGTAACTTACCAACTTATACAGTTTGGAAAGGGTTAACTGTTAATAAATGGGCAAAGTGGACCAATAAACACTTTTGAAATCAAAAGTATCAATTAAGAATCATTTTATTAAAAATATATGTAAAATAGTAATACTTTTAAACTCGCCGGTATTTGTTGCACTGAGTGTATCTCGATTGTAAATTTGATAGTGTTAATTTTTTTTATCGTCACGTGACGAGATATAATCCATACTTCTGATTTGTTTTTCAATTTATAACAGAAATACAACGAAGACTGCAGGCAAAATTATATTAAAAAAAAGGTGTACGAATAATTCTTTGTACCACTGTATGTAGTATGTCTTAGAGCCAAAGGGCATTACACAAACAATGAACTTATTTTTTAAATTACTATTAAAATGCCATTCATAAAGAATAAATACCACTATAAAAATTACTAAAATTATTTACTGTAAAAACAACTTTAAAAAAATATATTTAATTTGAATAAAACTTATTAAAGAATTTATACCAGTAGATAAGTAATTCGTACACTATTTGATGACCAACCATTTATTATTAAAAAGATTTTTCCTAGTCTGGCACACAAACATTTTCTTTCAAATTTGTACTTTATATCTATACAATACATATGCATACACATAATAGATGCAATTAAATTAAAAAAAATAAAAATATGAATTCGTCTTGTAAATAAACTCAATAAATAGATTACCTCCTGGTGATTTGAACTGCGTGATACTATTCAAACATTAATATGTAGCTATGGAAAATTTATTAAAAATATTTTACAGTGTGCATTCGCAATATAATAATATTGCAAATCTATAACTTGTAATGTTTCAAGAAATAAGAAATAAATAAAAGCTATCTGTACAAATACAAGTAATTTTAGAAAGGTTTAACACTCATAACCGATATTAAAAAGTCTTTGCTAATATGTACGTACATTTTGTATGATTTATAACTACATACCTACTTAGTTAAATGTTTTAAATGCACCAACAACACTCTTAGTCATAGACTAAATTTTATTTCACTTTCAAGAATAATTAACATTTTTTCATAATCCACATTTTTACAACTTTTAATAATGTTGCTTTACTTTTATGTAATTTTTACAATGTGATCAAAAATTGGGGAGAATTAACACTACAAATTTTTTTTACAAAAAAAATATCAACAATTTAGGGTGGCCAACTTTTAATAGTTTTTAAGATAATAATTTGAGAATCTCTGGTATTATGGTAGAGGATCATTTTGTTGGATGAATCAATAGAATTAGTCACAATCGCTATTCAAAATGTAATTATTTTTCATCTTGGCCATGTTTCAATCAATTTGAACAAAATGGTTGGAAAATAATTGATAACATAACATAATTTGTATTCATAGGCAGTGTTTTTTGAACAAAATTCAAGACAAACATACTAAACACTTAAAATTTTTTACATAAAGGTGCCACATAAATCATAATTGCCATAAATATGTATAAAAAGTATTCAGAAATGTTTTTTTTTTTCAAAAACAAAATCAAAGCAGAATTCAACCAATTAGAATGAACACTATATAAAGACAGTTTCAATGGTTCTCTCTCTAGGCAAGTGCAAATAACAAATGAAAATTACATAGTAGAATTCCGCACCAAATTGTTCCTTTTTCATCAAAACCAATCAATATAAAACCTTGACAAAAGTCCATCCAAGAGAAATCCATAAAATAAAATAGAAAAAAAAATATGAATTATAGGTGTACAGTGTACAGGTACACACATATATAAAAACAAAATGGAAACTAAAAGTCATATCTAAAAATACATCAGAGAGCACAAAAAATACACTTTGCCTTGGTTTCGTTAGGTTTTATTATTTTATAATAATAGTCGTTTCCTGATTATAATGATCGACCACGATATGCTATTTAATAAGACTATCTATCTAGGTATAACTTGGCACATCTTTTTTTCAAATTAAATTAACGAATTTTTTTGTTTGTAGCTATTTTTGTAGCTGAACCTTTTTATTAGGTACGTCTAAAACTAAATGTTTAATATATACATATACATATACTTATGTACATAATCGGGGGTTGTTTTTCAAAATTGATTCATTTTTTACATTTATAACGAAATTTTGAGAAGAAATTACAAATGTAATAAAGTTAACAAAAGCATCTTTTCATTGCAGAAAAATAATAAATTATCAATTTGGTTAAATAAAAACTTTGAGAAATTTATCTTAGTTAAATTTTGTATTGGAAAACTTCGATCTCTAGAAATTTCTATGTGGGAGATTTTATTTGATCAGCTGAGAATTTTGTACGTGATTGATGATCGTAAAATTTTTTTTTTTTTCATTTGACTTAGCAATCATTAAAGATGATGGTTGGACATCATGTATCACTTTGCCATAACCGAAAAGAGAAGTCTAAAACCAAAAAAAAATATATATATAGTCTGTAAGTAGATCCATATAAATCTCCATATAAAAAATGTTTGATCTTTTTTGTGTCCTGTGCGTTCACGTAAATATTTAGCGTAATAACAAGTCTGGACTCGATTATAATATTAAATTCCGTCAAATATTACATTTGTTTTAGTCTTTTATATGTGTACCTACTGAAAGCGCACGCAAAATAATCAACATATACCTGGGCATTCAACGTAATAACGTTTCTATATTAGGTAGGCACGTTAATTTTTCTTTGTAATTTGATCTTACGGCAAGATCCTGTGTGACGGAAAAAGAGTCTCATACATAAGTTTGATTATTTCGTTTGGTACGCCTACAAATAAATAAAAAATAAAATAATAATTATTAGTACCTACTTCCCATGAATTTGTTTTTGTTGTTGTTGTGATTTTGGTGGTTAAAAATGCATTTATCCCATATCTCATTGAATCGCAAAAAATATACTTTATTTTATAAAACACAACCTTACCTATTGCTATTCCTTTATATTTTCATTGCTAGTCTTTTTTTTATTAAATTATTATAGTATAGGTGGTACACAGTGATAGAAATGACAATATACAGAAATTTAATAAATATACCTAAAATTTATGCTACGGAAAGCGGCTTTTTATTCACATAAAAAGTAAAGAATAACGATGCCGAAAATTTTTGTATCAATTTAAATTCTAAGAAAATTAAACTTTTTATGTGTTTTGAACGTGTACATTTTATTAAGTAAACAAACCATATTTTTATCTAAGAATATAATAAAATTAATTTTTGGATTTAAGTATCATTCTCTTACCACAACATGCATTACAAATGTATGTTTTATTGTCAAAGTATGTTGAATTTAGTTTTATTACGAAACAATAAAATTTATTTTTAACAATTTTGAGTGTGTGAATGTGTGTTTGATTTGATTAAAGAAAGCATAAATCTTAATTCTTCCAGAATGAAATATCGATATTCAAATAGAAATGAAGATAAGATAAGATATAAAAAAAAGTAAAAAAAAAAAATTAATAATTTACAAACAAAGAAAGAAGAACGAACCCCCACATACCATTACAATTAAGAAATTAATATAATTTTAAATATAAAATTAAATTAAATATAAAAACAATGCATAAGGAGGTAATTTTGGGGATTTTGACAACATTTTAGTTAAATTGTTCTATTTTAAGTACATACATATGTATATATGTAGGTATTCATGCAACAATACCTGCTTACAATCATTCATATAGTTCCATTATATGAAAATAAAAAAATTCAAAGCCGTTTTACGACATTGCTTAAAGTAATAGAATAACAATAGCAATAAATTGTTTATTATTTCTTAAACTTATTGTGCAACTGTTACTGTTACTCTTACCTACCGTTGGAATTCAAACTTCTGCCACAAACAAATAGCGGTTTTTTTTTGCTTGCCCGCTATGTTTTTTCGAAATAAAATTTTCAACAATATCCCTTCAATGTGATTTTGTTGAAAATTTTATTTTATAATCAACCAAAGATAAATAAATGAATAATGTTTCATTCTCGACAGTTTGTACAATTTCAAATGGAATAAAAAAAAAAGCAAGAAACCGAAAAACTTCTTAAACATAAAACAAGGAGAACACGAAACCATAAAATATAATATCTACACAGTATTTATGTTTCGGTTGATGAACACGTAATTCATAAGTATCCTGTAAAAATATTTATGTATGAAAAAAAAATTATTATTGCAATATAAAATGTAATGCATCTAAAAATGTGTAAGATTATGCTGCTTATGCACTTTATTTTAAATTTTTTTTATTTTTTCTTTTCCATATCCTATATTATTTTCTAAGTGCAGTCGAGTACGAACAAAAAAAAAGAAAATTAAAATAATTTTATTCAAATTTTTGTAAGTAAATACTCGTACTTACATATAAAAATACTAACTCTTAACATAAGTATAATATTATTTTAAAATACATAGTCTCGGTTTTCACATATTATTATTCGATTCCCACGCATAAAATTTATGAAAACTCAAATTACATAACTTGAGATTTTTGGTCTATTTTGGCTTTATAATTATAAGTAGGTGTTTCTTTAAATTATATTGTTTCCGTTGGAACCGGAGGTAGTTATCCGATTATTTTGTTAATTAAGTATTTATTGCAATGTCGATCTTTCGGTATAAATTGATAAAAGTAGATTAGAACAAAAGTGCTGTTCAACGTGTCGTGCTATTGCATTAACAGAATGGATTGAATAGATTTTAATTTGTGGGAAAATTATTTAGTTCACATATTTTCAAAATTTTACTAATTGTTCCCTATTTGTTTCCAATTTTAAGATAATTATTTAATGTATATTGTAAAATGTACGTATGTATTGTTTTAAACATAATATTGTCAGGACATATTATCATAGCAACAATGATGAGGGAATTATGAGGGAACAATTTTCAATAATATACAACATCAATTAAATTGAATAGTTCCATCTTCCATCTTTATAGTTAAATCTTAAAAGGATCAAGGACTATGCACAAACTCACCAACAGATCGCTTCGGCTTTCCTTCCCTTTTTTTTAATAAAATCAATTCTACATTATCCAGGGAAGACCAAAGTTCTTTTTTTTTTCATGATGCCTAAAAAATTCTTTAAGTCATTAAATTTAATATTTAATGTTTCATATCCTAATCATAATTAATCCTTTATAACTTTAGTTACTATACTCGTATAAATGCCAGCATACTATTCCTATAGCATTAACTTTATAAATAGGTAATAGATTAACTATTAGCTTAAGTACCTACTTGTTTTTATAGTATACTAAACAAACAATAAAATATGGACATCTTTAACACAATGAGACAAAATAATATATGGTCTCGTGGATTTACATATTATATTGATGTGAAAAAGAAAATGTCTAAAATTGTTCATACCCATATAATCCTACAAATTCTTGGAGGAGTCTTACTCTATATATACACCCAACAATAATATTATAATATTTAAGTTTGGATAGCAAGAGGTAAATATGTATGTAATATATAGAAGATAATGTGTGTATAGAAGATAATAGCTTCGGGTTGATCATGGTTGGAGGTCTTGATTTTAAATGTGACATAACAATATGCATGCTCCGGTAAGATATTATTTCAATTATTTACACTTTTGCTATAATGTGCTCTGACTTGCTTTTTCATAGATTACAATGGCCGTTGTTTAAAGTTTTCATCATTATAAAGCAGATATTTATTGTTAAAGTTTAAGAGTCAAGTTTTAAATGTTTATTATTAGTTAGTCTGTATGTATGGAATCTTAAAAGATTTTATATATATACAATAGATATAAATATAATTAAAAAAAATTCAACCCTGTTAGGCTCTTTCGTAACAGAAACATTTCCCGTTTCTTAATTTTTTTAAAGGATATAAGTATAGAGTTTAAAGAAAGAGAATTTGAACAATAAAATTTAAACTTCTTATTACAAATTATTAGACTTCGCAATCTTTGTAATGAATGACTATAATGGGGATTAAAAATGATTATTAATAAATTAAAAAGTTTTAAAAAAATGTTATAAATCAGAACTACAGACTAAGACCCTATATATAAAATTACTCATTTTCTCAGAAATCTTCTGTGAGAGTAACCTACGTAACCTTTTTCTAAAATTAATATACCTAATATATGTAATACAGCAACTACAGTAAAATCATATTTTTTAAATACATTTTTACAGTATTTCCATACACAAAAAAAAAACAAAATTAAAATTAATCGAAAACAACTTATTGCTTCATTCATGTAAGGCTTTTTAATTTATAAAAATACGAAATTATATTCAGAGATATTACTAGATAAATAACTATTCAAAAAAATGGCCGATATGTGTACAATGTGCATAACATTTGCATTTATAATATAGTTAGTCTGTTTTTACTACTTGTATAAAGAATGAGTCGTGCATGTCTATTGATAATTGATTCCACTTAACATACCTACGAGTATACGATTAATATTTCTAAAATATCTCAAAATATTGTATAATTCATTATACAGAGTTCATTGTTTTCATTATTTTCATATAACATACTACATATTTGTGTAGTGTTAAAGAATATCTAATGAAGTAAGTAGAAAAAGATCTAAACTTTATTTAAACTAGGATTTACAGAAGAAGAATGAAGTCTAACTAATCTATTGGAAAATGCTTGAAAACGCCAAAAGATAAAGTGAAGTGATTGTCTATTGTCTAAGCCTAAAAATCAGCAGATAATTTTGGAGATTAATTTAATTACTTTAAAATTAATGAAACCCCGATCTTCATGATATTTAAGCTCGCAACAAAGCCTTGCATATTATCCAAGGATCCTTCTTATTCACTTCATGCACCTAACACTGCTCTTTTTGCGTTACCATTAAGGATAATAGCAACAAAGCTTCTTCATCGTCTGAATCTGAATTAATTTTTTTTTTGTCCATACACAACAAAGTAATAAAAGAAACTACTACACAAACATAATATGGCACGCATTCGCGGCAGACCGCTTTCTGTGTGTCGTCTCCAGACCGCTGATGGTCGCGGTTAGATCGCGTCGGTCTGTGTGCCGGTACCTTAAACAAGAAATATAAATCTAGCTTAAAACTTTATTACTAGAAAATAAAAGTTTTTTTTTTATTAATGTAGTTACGTATACAGATAAATCAAATTATGTTAAGTCGTACCATATAATAATAAGGTAATATCTCTTATAGTGCGAGAATAAATGATAAATTGAAGAACACTTGTTAACACCTGTCATTTATCTGCTAAATAATATTAACCACCTATCCACATATTCGATTCTCCTTCTCTTAATAATCTAAATCATTCTATTTTGCATACCGTGCTTGTATTCATAAACGATATATCTATGCATACAGCCATACCAAATAGGTGGATATCAACTTTGAAAATAAAATCTCAACAATTGTCATATAAATCTATCCCGCCTACAAATTCAAATAAGCTAAATCTCGTGAGCAGCCATATATTTTTGGTTTGTGTGTGTACATTCATATATTATGTGAAGGTACTTGTTGCCAATATATGTAATTATATAAACTAGTAAAAGATGTTGTCGATGGTAAATAATGTACCATTGGAAAAGAATTGAGAAGTTTTAATTAATTAAGTAACATTAACGCGATATTCCTATTTAGTTTATATAAGTTCAAAAGTTATATTGTAAAAGACTCTCTATATGGTATAAAGATAGAGCCGATCGATAACAATACAAAAGTCTAAAATACACAACAAAAAAGGATATATGTATATACAAAACAACGAATGAATCGATCTTTTCAATCTCATGGTGCATGGTTAGATATTTAGAGAAGAAATCTCAGACAATATGAGTGCATTCTCTAAAACTGAACCGAAAAGAGATTTAACTTATTGGATATGTGTTTTTTTTTATCCGGGGCAAAGTTCAGTCGACACTTTTGCTCGTGGTTGCTTTGTATAAATGGAACATGAATAGTAGTTAAAACATTATGAAATGTTGCGATTAGCTAGAATAGAAAAAGAAACAGAATACAACGACATCTTTAAACTCCGTATAAATCCAACAATCGCTTAATGAGAGACTTTATCACATTTTAAGATTTAAATCGCTTTGCTTTATAAAAAAGCTTGCATATAAAAATTTAAATATGTAATAGCGTTGTCTAAAATCCTCATATTTTGTATAATTAAATATCGCCTATGTAGATCAAAAAGTCAATATCTACACTTTTGCCGAAAACTCGTTTTTTACATTTTCATATGTAATTTTCAATTTATCTATTTATTGTAGAAGATGATATTTTTTTATCTTTATTAATTACTAAGAAATCTTATCTCCTTGACAGTAATAGTAAAAGTATTTACAAAAAGCCTCATAACTCGAAAACATGAAAATTTAGATAATGAGTTTTTGTTCTACATAGACAATATATTGATTTCTACCACAAAATTCTAAGATATTCCTTTATGGCGTTCCGATCAATTTTATGTCATTTCTATGATTTTATATCATTTCTATTCAATTTACTCAATATTTATTTGTTATATAGACAAGATAGACACGGCCAAAGTCAAAGATAATAAATAAGTACTCATACGGGTATATTACCATATAATCGGCGTAGCCAATTATTACTTATTTACTTGTTTGTTACACTTTTTGTCATCTTAATTAAATAATATTATAAACAACCTATCGAAGAAACGTTTGAAGATCATCGATTTAATATATGTTATGCACTTTTTATATTCAGAATTTAGTGTTGTAAATTAAATTTGTAGATGCAGTCATTGTAGTTGTTTTTTTGTTGTTGTTTATTTTTAACGTCATATAAATTAAACGGAAAAAATACAACATAAACGAATTAAAGGTAAAACGTATTGTAAGTAGAAAAGTTTTAAACACAACCTTGTCACTAATTTTTCACGTAAAACGTTGTGGTCGCAACAAGAATGCCGTAAAAAACAATTTTCGTTTGTATATAGATACACAATAAATTCAATGCTGCTTAAGATGATATTTAAATAAGATAAATAGATGACAATATTTTCTTTTTCATTCCATTGTATTCCCTCGACTGTTAAATCTTTGTTTAAAAGAAACATAAATGTTATTCGCATTCTAGTAATGTCTGTTGTTCGGTCGATTCATGTTTTTAATTTATCGTCTGAGTATTGGCTAAATGTTTTGTAGTATACCTATATACCCACATCAATAAAACATTCATACGTAGCAGTATAAATATTTACATACCGACATAAAGATAAAGTTAAGTATAATTATAGAGAATAAATACATCAGAAGTAATTAAAACACTATATGTATGTAGAATAACAGTAGTAATGGTCGTCGAATTTGTCACCCCTGGGATTTTACTCCATAACTCATCCTTATAATTGTATAGTGACAGATCTAATTTCTATTTTTTTTTTTTGAGACTTTTTTCTTATTTTAAGTAAGAATTTTCTTATTTAAGCAAAAAAAAAATTAAAATTTTATTTGAATTATTATGAGAATTATTGTAAAACAAAAGAAAAACAAAGTACCTACATAAAAAAAATTTAAAAGAAAACTAAATAAATAAAATATATGTAGTTCAGTATGAAATGACAAAGTATTCTCACAATTACCTTCTGAAGTGATATTAATAATTTAAGAAAACAACAATACTCTTGTACTCGACATTTTTGAGACTATTTTTGCGGGACGATTTTCGCTTTACTTTTTTTAATAATTACAACCAGATATTTAATCGAAATAATTTTAGTAGACTTTTAATTAAAAACATACTTTTCTGGTATAACTTCAATTTTATTACCAAATATAATATAACAATGATCAACATTCCTCCAAACTATACTTGATTGAACTTCTTGTTCCTTTTGATTAGTTTTGAAGCTATTGATTGATTTCAATTACAATGTTAGCCCAGCTAAAATGTACTTAAAAACATCATTTATAATATATAATGTATCATGAGTACCAGTACAAGTTATATAAGAACGATACATGTACAAGTAATGGGAGTTTCCCTACTGTTTCAGTGTAATATGTAATTTGAAGACATACGAAAAGCATAAGATCACTCCTTCCTATTACTGCCCCTACTATAATAATAACAGTAATAAAGGTCAATCGATAAAAAAAAAACACAAATTTATCGATGCCTACATAATATTTATATTGGATGTTTCATCCTACAGAAATGCTACAGAAATGCATTTATGAATACAAAAACCTGCATTTTATAAGTACCTTTAATATGATGCAAAATAAAGGAAAAGAGGAAGTAGAAGAACCATCGACTTCAATGAGCTTTAATTGTACGGACAGAAATACAGCTGAGAATTTTAAATGGCTGACTGTCTATACAGACTTATCTGGTAAAGTAATAATTGAATTTTGTTTATATTTTTTATTTTTACTTAAAGTAATTTTTTATTTGCCTGTGTGATGCCTTCATATGCAGAGATATCTGCGCAAGATAATAAGTTTGTTATTTTTATTTATCTTTTTTTTCAATATGGCCACCAATTTAAAATACACTGTTACTTAAAGATATCAATTTAAAGCTAAATAAATTCCTTGTTAATAAACAATTATAATTATACGTAGGTACAGTGTTACAAGAAACAGGATTATTTTCCACCTTTCTTATTGGTTTTCATAACTCAGCTGAATTTTTACACTGTTCAATTCTTCAATTTCCAAAATATGAAATGTTTTCTATTTCATCTCAACTAAGTCGCATACATTTGTTCTTTTTCAAAGATAGATTTCTTTAAAATCTCCCATCAGTTTAACTAATCTACAGATGACTTTTATTTCATATATGTAAGTACAAGCAATATGACCGATATAAAAAGCAACTACTGAAAAAAAAATATATTTCAATTCTGTAAGTAGGTATATACTTATATCGCACAAAAGCTTTTATGCGGACGCTTTATTTACAAACTTATTGTTAATAATTCACTAATTTATTATATTTTACATTGAGGTAACGTTGTACTAAAATTTTATTAGGGTTTTTATTAGGGATTGTAATAGTAAAGCTTCTTATTACCCGTAAAATGTAAATATGTTTTGATATGTTTACTCATGCTGAATAAATGATATCAAACATAACACTATATATGTGAATGTTTTACTAATAAAGATATTTTAAAACTCTATAAATGTCAATTAAAGTTGGTCAGTGAAAATACTATAATTCTGCAATTGTAACTGTAATAAATGATATTGAAAGCTTTTCTAACAGGTAGCTTATTAAAGATAAGTGACATTAAGAAAAGATAAAGTTTAAATGTTACAAAATTCAAAGAAGATAGAAATGTGTTCTCTTAAAAAGTACCAGTAATGATGTTACAGTAAAATAAGATGAACTTACCATTCCAGTCGTACTCCATAATTAATTTTCTTTTTTACAAAATTAATTTGTAAACAAAAAAAAATTTGACAATCATTAAACTAAAACATATGGAAAACTAGTACAAAAAACTGGAAAACTAGTACAAAAAACTGCTCAATAAAAGAAAAGTTTTACTAATCCAAAGAAAAGCTGGGCACAGTTAACCAAAACACAAGTAGGCAAGCAATAAAAACGCTATTGCAAATTTAGGGAGGTGGAAAGAGACAACAGATTGTTTATGGTTTTGGTTTTTGGTTTTTGCTTTTTGTTGTAGAGGAGGCATCAGGAGCCAGGGACTGTGAACTGTGATCCATAAATGTTGTAATATTTATGGATTACAGTTCACAGTGTTATTTTATGATGATGAATTATTTCAGTATGTTCAAGGGTAAAACTTAAAGCATAACCCATATTCGTATTACAGAGCTTAAGAATTCAGCAAAATATAATTCCATCGGCACTCTTTTCATAAATCAGAATCTATTATTTGATTATGCCAAAACAACTCATTAGATAAGCTTGAAATTCTTTAAAATGTTATAATATAATACAAGAACCAGTAAAGAAGGATAAATTGGCTACGCCGATTATAATATACCCGTAGGAGTACTTGTTTATTATTTACAACTTTGTACGTGCCTATTTTGTCTGTACAATAATTGGGTAAATTAAATACAAATTAACAATCCTAGAAATGACATAAAATTGATTGCAGCGCCATAACGGTATTTCGTGGAACTTTTTAGTCTATGAATGAAATCTTCAGACGGACAGACGGACGAACAGACGAAAGGACATACATACATATTTCGACATAGAATTTCACGAGAGAAAGACAAACTCCGTACCAAAGTTAAAATACCCTTTGATTAACATCTTACGGCACAGGAATAAAAATATTTACATCATCAACTACTCAAATTGATGGGGATTTTGCTCTGGTCAAACGAGACGATGCCAATAGAACAACACACATAGATAATTAAAGATGCCAACAAAAACCATATCCCAACTAAAGAAAAGACTTTCAGTCATTTTAAGATATTGCTGTGGTCAAACAAAAAAGCAATCAAATTTAAGTACACTTTAAATCGTGTATACGAAACTGGCAAAAACTACAGACATAGTTGTAGGTAAAACCTATGAGTAAAAAATGTTCAAAAAGGTTTTACTGTGTTTAAGGAAACAAATAGATTATACCTATTCTTGTGAACAGATTAAATTTGCAAATGTTCAGAAAGGTTTGACTGTGTTTCAAGGAAAATTTAAGTGAACAAATAGATTATACCTATTCTTGTGAACAGATGAAATTTGCAAATAAATACATATTATACGTGTTGAAGAAATTGTAGGTGGCTTCCCAGTCTACATTATTTCAATGTAGACTTTAAAGTTTTTAGAACTAATATATACACACCTATTTATATTGTTTTAAAGTTTCTATTATTTCCCCAATATTTTACCTACCAACAAACAAACAAACTTTCAAGTGGAAATAATTTTATATTTAAATTTTTTTTTTGGAACACTCATGTTGTTGATCCTTAAAGGG
Source organism: Platyura marginata (assembly GCA_026745375.1). Taxonomy (NCBI): domain Eukaryota; kingdom Metazoa; phylum Arthropoda; class Insecta; order Diptera; family Keroplatidae; genus Platyura; species Platyura marginata. The sequence continues at coordinate 13,455 of JANSTT010023613.1, read as the reverse complement.
TTAATTTTTGTTATTCAATCAATTTGATTTACTTTTATAAAAACAATAAACAGTTAAAAATTGATTCCTAAATAGCTTTAGCTCAGGAGTGGTTGTCATAACTAAAAAACTAATCTAGATTTTAAGTTTTATGCATATGCAATTATAATCTCTAATACATATGTAGTTGCAGTAAATATAATATTAACTGTTAAAATATAGCCGTTGCTTGATACATTATTTATGAAGTCTTTATCAGTGCATAATTATTGTTAAATAATTAGAACCATCATAGTTCAACCTTGTTAGTGGTTGTATTCAAGCATATTCAATTTTTCAGTGCACTAACGAACACTTTCCCATTAAATACTAAACGACAATAATTATACAGAATGTTGTTTGTTCAAATTAAGTATACTTAAATTTTGGTTTTTTTTTAGTATCATTAATTATTATAATTTGTCAATGTTATTCTTGGTAATATTAAGTTATTACAAGTATCATAAACATTATTAAAAAAAAAATTAATCCAAAAGATTTTATTAGACATCATGAATGAACAACGTGAGATATAAATTCCGAATTTTAATTAAAAGGCAGATAGCATTCCATGTCCTATAAACAACTCAGTGTAATTTATGTACATATTAATACATATATTTGTAATTGAATGTGTCTTTGTGTTGAGTGTTGAGTCCATTGTCTAGGTGTAATGTTCGTAAAATGTTTTTTGTCATATGGCCATATAATCATCATATTTATGTATGAAGGTAGATACATGTAGATATACGCGAGTACTTATAGTGAATGCCTTCCTTACTTATGTAGGTATATCTTATAAGTATGTATGCAAAGAGTTTTCTGTATTCACATTAAATCCAACATTCCATAATAACCATGTGGTTTAGTTATTGGTTACCAATATTGTATGGTTTGCGAATGATGTACTTATTTTATTGTAAGTTGTAAGTACACGTATTAATATCTGATGATACATGTTTTGTTTTGAAATATCAAAGATTTTTTTCACATCAGATATGGTTGCCGCGCCATAACATAGTTACATCAGAATATTGGTCGGCGTGCCGTAAAAGTTTTTTTTCTGTTAATTTATTAAATTATTTTTCAATATTACCAAAACTACCTACTAATTTTTTACAGTTCATTCATTCTTAGGTTTAAAAATATATTTCTAAAAACCTTATCAGAATTCGTTTGTTTCATTCAATTTCTAGATTTTTTCCCAATGAAATTTTTTACAGGGCATCTATAATACCTCCCATACACAATTTTTATAAATGTCTGTTTTCTCAAAATTCTTTTAAAAACAATCTAGTTCCATTTTAAACAATTAACCAACCAACATTATAGTTTTAAAATTTTGATATACTTACAAGTTACAACAAGAAAATTTCAAAAAGAATGAGATTTTTTTATACCTACAGTGTAATGAGCTTTCATCACCCTTTTTGTCTACATTTTAAAGATATTAAATTTTAATTATTTTTCTTGTGTACAAAAAAAAATTAATTACATACATACTTACTACAAATTATAATAATGGAGTCGAAATCTGTAACAGGTGCTGATAGCAAAAGTATAATTACTTGATTAGCATTTTCCAATTACATGCATGGTGTACCCTGCTTTATTGATGCGCTGAATACACACGAAAATCCAATGTATCAACCTTAATGTTAGGTATAATTTGTAGAAACAAAATTATACTTCAAAACTCGAAACACAGTACCCCGTTTGTGTAACTTCCTCTCTCTTGCCCTGTTCGGCCTACGTTTTTGTTTGTATACAATTTGAATTTGTAGTTGGTACTCATGAATCTCATTATACTTTCACTGTAATCTCAAAGAAATATCGTTTCTGGATGGAATCAACAAAAAACCAATATAAATACAAAGAACACCTTAGCATTCATCAAACGATCGATGCACATACCTACTCTTATACCATGGTCAACAAAAAAAGTCAATTACTGATTTTCGTTTCGATTGGGGTACGTTCAATCTATATAGGGGCGGAGTAGTAATATCTCGCGAAGTAGCATATCTTGCTTTAAGATATTTTTATAGCCTAGAACATCGGCCTCAGGTTTTCCCTATAGTGTAATACAAAAAGATCGTGGCAAAACTAATTTCTACGTAACTTGTGCATATTATGTGTTAGTATGTGTCCATTGTTGTGTTCAAATATATATGTATGTATAACTATAGTTAGTATAAAATGTATTGAATAAGCTTCTTGTGCGCCTCTCAATAATTCAAGTTGCCTTAAACTAGGTTTTTACATACACATAATGCATATATTGTATTTTTGTTCCGTTCTTCTTTTTAATAAAAGATTATATCTCTGATTCTCTTCGACAGCGGCCGCATGTTGCCAATATAAGAAGAGACTTGGGTTATTTGAGAACAAGGTAACACAAAACCTGCAATAGTTTATTTTGATGTAACCATGTAACCTCTACACACATATATATATATAATATTGGTATGGATATGATAGGTAGGTACAATAAATTATTATTTTGAATTAATTATTCATTAATTAAAAATGAATTTTTTTTTTATATATATAAAACAGTTTATAATAAATGGGTTTCTTTGTGTCACACCCTGTTAATATATAAACACTCATTTTGATTTCATACACATAGCATTGCATTCCGATCTACTGGACCCAAAAGCTGTGTGTCTATTTAATACCATAATCCAATACCAAACTATATGAGATATTGACAGCAATAGCTCTTTTTCACCTGGTAAAATGTTAATTTACTTTCAAACGTGTTTATTACGTTATATTTTAAGAATAATATAAAATATGTCGAATGAAATTTGGGAAAAACTGTCTTAAACTAGAACTGAAAGTAAAATTAATAAATTATATCTATCAAATGTGTTAGGATTTGTATAGTATTACTATACTATAAGTACTATGTATATACTATTTATATTTTTTAGTTTTGTATGGGGGATCCTATAAGGGTTAACGTTGGTTCAGAAATAGGTCACATTTTATGAGAAACAAAAAAAAAAGTTTATTGGATTTACATTTTATCGAAACCCACGTGTTTTTCAAAAAATCTGTATTTAAATAAGTTTAAATTTGAGTTAGCTATAGATACTAAGTATTTTAAGTTTCATTTCAAATGAGTCTCTTATATGATATTGAGCTCGACCTATAGTTTATAAATCTGCACAATACTGTTGAGTGTGTAGATCAACCGTTACTTCCATTACAATATAATATCGTGGTACATTCATACATGCTAGAGTTTTGACTGTTCTTTCATTAAGTATTTTTTTTAATTTTATAATAAGAATTCCCATCTGTGTATGTAGATATTTTTGTTGTACTAAAACTGAGTTGATGAAATGCTATATAATACCACAAGAATTAGCAATTTGGTATTAATGCTCTGTAAATTGAGGTTAAGTTAGAGATTATTCAATTTCTCATGATTGAATCAGGTAACAAAAAATACCACTAAATTTGATATTCATTACCAATAATCATAAAAGTAATTTTTTTTAGATACATAATGTAACTAAATATTTAATTGATTTCCTTAAAATAAATAATATGAAATTAATTAATCAATCTTATTTTAATTTCACTACTACTACACTACTAAAAATAATAATATACTAAATAATAAAATTTTTGGAGGATCTTAGTTAACGCACTCCTTAATTTATGTTTTAAAAATAGGCTCCGTATTTAGAAGGTTAAATTCAAAAAAATTATAATTTCGAAACCGCTAGACCGATTTCAAAGACTTATTTATAAGGGAATTATTATTACTCCGAGAGCATAGGGCATAAAAAAAAACGCCATCCCACTAAGCCTTCACTTCAACCCACTTCTTTCCTTCTTTAATAACTGTTCGACGTTATGTAGCTTTGGGTCGTCCTCATCTGTGAGACTCCTGTGGATTCCAATCGAGCACCGCCTTTGATATGTTATCGTCAGGTTTTCGTAGTGTGCCCCCGATCCAATCCCATTTCTTCGCCTTATTTTAGTGTTCAGTTATGAGGGAAATAGAAAAGATTTTTAGTAAAAATATAATTAATAATGTTGTGAAATATATTCACTTTTTCAATATTTTGATTTATTATTTTATTAGAAAAATTTAAATTTCTATGTTCTATATGTCATTTAATCAAAAGAATCTATTTTCAATAATAAAGACATAACAATAAAAAAAATCCAAAACTTGTAAACATAAAAATTATTCCGAAAATTATGAACCGACTATTGTAATACTTCGCATCATCAATGGTTTCGTATATACTCGTATGTATGTATATGGTAATGAAAATATCAAATTCTAACAAAATAAATATTTATTGTGATTTACAACATTTTATCAAAATTTTGTTTCTTTTTCTTTATTTTATAATAAAAACTACAATATATTATCTGATTTCGATATACATACCGAGTATTAAATTGTGTCTTCTTCATCGTCTTACCTAAAAATAAATTAAGGGTCATTAGTTTTGCTTTAACGTAAAAAAAAATTACTTTATAAATATATAGCAAAATATTCATGTAAATTAATATATGATTCGATAAATTATTCATTGAATATCTAATTTGCATATTATTATAATTTTGAAAAAGTAATTAAAAGATCTATAAATCGATCGTTACCATTAAACCATGATCAGGCGGGCTAATATGACTGAGTATAATAGGAATGTCTTTTGGAATCAGTTACGTTAAAGAAGACTAAAGAAAAATGAATCAGTCTAACAGAACTTATGATTATAGGATAATTTTTGTACGAATAATTTCTTTATTGTTGTGTAGAGACGATTTTAGGACAAAATCCCCACTGACAATTTTTTTAACACTAAAGGTACTGCCACACAGAGCGCGATCTGTCATTTTTTGACCGCGCGGCAAGGCGTTTCTTGTAATACACATATATGTATGTATGCAGCCGGGCACGCAATACTAATATTTTTGGAAAATATGGATGGATGCCTTCCAAATATATGTATACCCCCTTTTTTGTTAACAACCTATGGCTACCCAAGAAACTGACATTTGGAAGTTTGGAAGATTTTGTCTAAGGGGGTGGTGTGGATTTGTAACTCCCTTTAAAACTCACCTCATGAATTTGTTAGTCGAAATATGGAAGTCCATCTCTTTGTGATCAACGCTAAACGGCTAAAGCTACTTTATCAAGTAGTCCTCGAGTAAGATCTATATTGTTTTTAGAGGCAATCAGTCAAGTTATAAGGGAGGCTATGATACAGAATGCACCTAATTTATATATCACATAATTCTTATATATATGCTTGAAAGATAGTCGGAATGTATGTAGAAAAATAAGGTTTTTAATCATTTCTATTCAATTTACTCAAAATTAATTTGTTCTACAAACAAAATAGACACGGACAAAGTCGTAGATAATACACAAATACTCATACGGGTGTATTATAATCGGCCTACCTATTTATTTCTTCTTTTCTGGTTTTTTAGGAATAACGGTTATAAAAGAGTTATTCGGCCATCTTTTGGTTAGTTATTGATCTCATACCAAATATAACACAACTATTGTCTCCATAATATTATTATTGACAGGGAGACAGGGTAAAATATATAGTAGTATATCGGAGACTGTGCGGTTCAATTAATAATATGAAATTAATTCAATTATTAATGTGCATTATCAGATTTTCTCCTACAAATTCGGTTTATTATTACAGAAACTTCAATAACTCAAAATTTAATCATAATAGACAATTAAACTTAAAATTTCATGATAACAGAAACAACCATTTTCTATAAAAATCAAAACTTAATTAATATTGAAATTGTTGCATAAAATTAACTCTAATAAAATCCCACAAACTAGGACAACAGCTCTATTATTTAGCTCTTAAGTACATAATTATCTACTTATATGTAGTATGGACTACATAAATACATAATACAGCTACAATGTAGGTATACATTGTCTATGTCTACTTGGTACTTATATTCCATATCAATGTAGATTATACCGTATATATGAAAACCGAAAACACCCTAATAACTTATGCTGGGCTTGTACATACTTTGGGTCTTTTCTCTAGTAGTTTCAAGCTTATATTGTAATAATAACATGAATTGGTAATTGTCATTGTCACTCCCTAGAGAACCCAAACAGTCATTAAACATTTAATTTCAATATTAATTTTCTTACTTTACTTGGGAAGAGCATTTAGTGTTTATGAGAAAATTTGTTAATTTAAATGAATAAAATCGTTTAATAAATTAACGTTACCCATTTTGTATGACCTAATACCGTATAATAATAAGTACATAGTTATAATTAAATAAGTGTTTTGGTACCAGTGCTCCGGAACCCGTGTGTCGCGACACGATGCTTGGTGTGCCGCGGCATAACAAGAAAATGTACAAATGTTCAGAAATATATATAAGATATTTTAATTAAATACTTAGTTTTAAGAAATAATAAAAATAATCCTAATTCTATAATTCAAACTTAAGATTTATGAATTATCGATTAAAATGATATTAAAATCTCAAATTCGAACAAATTCAAATAACTTTTACTTATCGTAGTAAACCTAGCATTCATTGTAGTAAGCCTAGCTATATAATTGAATCCGAAATCCTTTTGCAACCAATCTGAAAATTTTAGAAAACTCGAATATTAGAGAATTGACGAACGATAAAAATAAAAATAAAATCCACCGAGGTTTTATTGAATGTTTTCTGGATTTTAATTAAGGAGGAATATCTGTTTTACTTTCATTTTTCATGATATATCTATGTATATGAACTCAGTTTTTCAAATCTATTTTTAATTAAAAATGATAAGCAGTCATGGTTAAAGGACCTTGAACACGGACTTTCGCCCTTTTAAGTATAGAGCCAACTATAAAACTTTGGTGTTCAAAAAAACAAGTGACCTGCACATAACATTAATTATAAGTAACAGTTTTATAAGAAATATTTTATTTTTGACTTGATTTTTGGTGAGATTTTTGAGGAGCATTGGATTATACAATTGAAAAAATAAATAAATAAATAATCAATATTACTAATTTAAGTATTTTTTAAGTTGAAAAGAGTTTCCCAAAATAGATTTTTATTTAAAACTGATTGAAAATTTGAAAATTCTAATTTCAATTAATTACATTAATAAATATTGGAAATTTTCACATACAATGTAAATATATTGTGGAATATAATTATAATCCTTCTACAAAAAAAAAATCTTTTCGATTTACGATAATTACCAAACCCCACCTGTTTTTTAAGCGCATTTACCCATATATACAAAAATTTTATAATAAATCATTTGGAAAAAATTACAAAAAACATAAGAGAGAGAACTAGAAACTCAAAATAATTACTAAGGTTGCAACTATAAAGAATATATATAAAATTTCGATACGTCATTCACGTTTTTAAGTTAAGTAAAAAATGTGTTTCATTATACGTTTAATATTTATGACAGTGCGTATTTGCCTTTGTTATTTTAAGGCTAATAACATATCTTTAGACAAATGAAGATAAAGTTTAAATTATAAATTAATTTTTTTGTGTGTTCGATGGCAAAGAAAATTTGATTGTGTTTACATTAAATTACTAATGATTTAGAAGATTTTTTTTTTATATTCTTATAAAAATTATGTAAATTCTACTAATTTGTCTTGAAAAACACCATTAAATTTTTTACGTAATTAGTTTTTTACGTAAAAAGTAAAATAAATAAGTACATTTATTCTACTTATAAGCTTAATTATTAAAAAAGGAGTCTTCAGTTCCTTTTTTTTAAAATAATTTACTTCTTTATTTTCATTCATTCATTTTTGGAAAAGACTTTGCGTTTTAACATTAGAACAAATAATTTGATTTTGGAAAAAAGTGCAAATTAATAAAAAAAACTGAAAAAAAACTTGCTAAAGAAATTTATTAAAATAATTAATAAAACGGGAATTTAAAAAAACAGACTTTTTTTAACCTCAAATCTTAACTACCCCATCTGGCCTCACCTTCCCCTACCTACTTTTAATATTAGATATATTTAGTGTGGTCCAAAACAACTCAACTTCTACCAGCTAAAAAGTTGTACACCGCTGATCTAGATGGATGGAATTGTAGGATGCAGCTATTTGTTTCTTTATACATTTAAAATTAAATTTGTCGCTAATGGTAGTTAATTAGTTAGTGTAAATAGAGGATAAGCACCCCAAACCGCCCGAAAATCCATAAGGCTCATTAGACATCCCTCGCATAGTGACTTGCCCCTTGGCTACCATTGCAGAAGATCAATGAACCTTAGGATGGTTGACCAAGGTGCATCACGAATTTTCGACAAGTTCGTCATATGGCTTCTTAACGTCTTTTGTCACACTTAGCCTCCATAAATGCGCTTTGAACTGACCGTGACCGGTAAGGAACTCTTTTAGGCTTTTAACTTTAGCTAATTGTAAGATCAATTTTGTTGGATTTAAATGTCCTAGGACATGAAATAATTTTTCCCATTTTTCGAGATAACAAAAATAACTTTAAACATAATTTTTTTTCAAAATATGCTCAAAACTACATGTGTACATTGTACATATATGTATGTATGTATATGTAAAAGAAATACATAAATTCGAACTTTTTGATTTTCATATCAAATATTGTTGCCCTTATATATTTTGTTGTTGGTAGACTAAGACTATGTGTGTGTGTGTATATATGTGTAGTTTAAAGTAGAAAATAAAGGTTATAAAAATTTTAATGCTAATTTCTATTCATGAGTAAATTAAAGTGATAAAAAAATGAAAGGAATATATTTTAAAAAAACTAAAATAAGTGTTTCAACCATTTTTAATATCTACTTCTCCAAGAATTTCTTCAATAACCCAAAAGACTAACTTTTATGATAGTATTAACTATTAATAAACTTTACCTAATCTTAATTGCCCAATTTACCTTTCACTAACAGAGCGAACGAAGTACATAATTTGAAAATATTTTTATGGAGAAAAAAATGTCCAGTATGTCAAGATTTGAACCTTTTGTTACGGATTGAAATCTCAATTTAAAATTCTTATATATAGTGTAATATATTTATATATATACAAAGATGCTTAACTCTATTATAAAGTAATTATAAACACACAGCATATGGGACATTTTTATTCTGATGGCTTTGGTTTTTTTCTCTCTTGTTTCTTTTTTTCATTGAAGAATTTGAAAGAGCAAGCATTTCTTCTTTTTTTGTTAATTGTATAATACAAAAATATGCTACCTAGTTAGCAAGAAGGTATTTTACAATATTTTCAATACCAAAAAAAAAAGAATCATACTAATGCGTATATCTCATGACTCGATCTAACCGAAACAGAATCCAAATGGCTTAATATGGACATAGAGTGTCATTTGCAATTATTTCAAACAAATGGCAAGAAAAAACGTTAATAGAATTTCAACAATTTTACTTAATGAAAAATATTTACGGCTGTTTAATAATTATTATTTAATTTAAATCGGAACTGTCAAACACAAAGATCAAACGATGCACAAAATAACAACTTTCCACCAAATAAAACTAAGTCACATTTTTATGACATGTCGAAAAGGTGGACAAATGAAATCAATTCAATATTTAATTGCTCGGCATAAGTCCATTCCAAGCTATCGGATTTTCTTCAGGTTTTTTTTCGTTCTTTACCTATAACATAGTCGTATTATGTCTATGATTTTTAAAGACATTCAAAGGATTTTCTGCTGTTTTTAGTATATTTTTGTTTTTTATTCTATACTTTAATACAAATTTAATAAAACAGCAGAAAATCCTTTGAATGTCTTTAAAAATCATAGACATAATACGACTATGTTATGGTTAAAGAACGAAAAAAAAACCTGAAGAAACTCCGATAGCTTGGAATGGACTTATTTCACAGTTGTATTTCATATAAAGAATAACAAAAAAAAAATACACAAAAACAACGTTTGGCTATATATGTATGTGTGTACACTGTACATATAATCAGATACAGAAAAGATGTTCAAAAAGCAGGTTTTCCAAAGAATTTGTGTAATTTTAAAGCACTTTGAACTTGATTTTTGCCTTTTGTTTTACCATTATTTTTTTTTCTTCTTTATTTATGTTATTATTGCCATCCATCTTGTAAGTGTAATATTATAATTTTCTAATAACTATCAGAAATGGGTACTGCAAGGAGTAAAATAATGATGATAATTTCAAAAAAATATACTTTTATTTTTTCAGACTATTGAATAAACGTGCTGGTGTAAATATTTCGCTGCTTTCTCCAATTCACCGTGATAGCCAGTCGTTTGCAATCTTTTAAAAATTCTCAACACAAATCAATTTTAGCATTTTCTCTTCAAATTATATTAGTAATGGGTAATGGCATATTATCTCTGGAATCGAGTTGTTCAGATCCTATATAATATAATCCATGTTCATTATCATAGTTTTATCGTAGTTAAAAACCAGTAAAGAAGGAATAATTGGTTACGCCGATTATAATATACCCGTATGAGCACTTGTTTATTATCTTCGACTTTGTTCGTGACTATTTTGTCTGTGCATATAAAATATTGAGTAAATTAAATACAAATGATTAAAAACCCTAGAAATCACATAAAATTGATTGGAACATCATAATGGTATTTCGTGGAACTTTTTAGTCTATGAATTTTTTTTATTCTCTATCATTTTCGTCATATTCATTTTTTTCTTCAACTAAATACTTTTCAAATAAAAACCCTAGAAATTCAATAAAATTGATTGCAGTCGTACAACTTTTTGGTCTATGAAAGAAATCTTCACTGTATTCTCTATAATTGTTGTCATATTCATTTTTTCTACATTTCGACTACCTTTCGAGTAAATGAATGGTTTATATCAAAATTAGGTAAACACTGTACCACACCCTCCCCTATTTTTTGTCGGATTTGCTCCAAAATGAGTATTAAGGGACGTTGCAAACTCTGTACCAAATATAATGAAACCCTCAACTTAGTTCTGAACTCTATCAAGATGCTCGAAGATTAAATTCAATTTTTCAATAGTTTCATTACCAATTAATCTGTCGTTTCTATATTATCTGAAACCTCATTAATAGCATACACCTAATCTATAATACCATTCCCCATTATAATATAAAAATAATATTTTGTTACAGCGGGAACCGCGGCTGGTTTTTAAATACTTATAGATATGTAGGTACGCGAATTAGAGCAAACCAATATCCAGCCATTATGTGTATATAGTGTTTTCTGCTATCGTTCATTTAACAATGTTTTGGATTTTGTGGTCATGTAGGGTGACTGCGGGTAGTACTGTTAATAGTCCATACCTATAAATAAGTTCATGGCAATATTATGCTTTTGACCTAATTTGAGAAAATTGTATTCATGTTATGTTAAAAGTTTGTGGCAAATACATAGATGAAGCTACCTTATTAGGGAAAGGTATTGGAATTTTGTTGTTTCAATCTCAATAATTATGTGTGTTGGAAAATGTTATCTACAACAGAATTGTATTATGCTAGGTATAGTGAACTTTTCAATTTGAAATTAAATAGAGGAAATTGTGTGCACAAGATAATATGATATGTAAAATTATTCAGATTTATATATCTGTTAAAATTATCATCTACAAAAATAAGCGCATATTGTATAAGTAATTTGAAAGGATTAAGCTGTAAGCTAGCGTTCAGTGTATAGGGTTTGTTTAGTTTTGTCAAAAAAGGACTGGTAAAAACTAACTAATTTTTTCAGATTTTTTCAATTTTCCTTAGATTTTCATAAAACTTTCTTAACAAATTAATATCTCCTAAACTACAGACCAGTGTTCGGAGAAATATTCCTTTCCAGTTAGCTGCTTCGAATATCTATCAGAAAAAATAAATTTGGTTGACCGACGATTTTTAGGATAGAAAATTTTCATAAGAAATAAGTTTACAAACGTCATATCAGTAAAAGATTTTTCCGGCGTTCAATAGTAAATATATGGAGATATACTTACTTGAAATTCTATACAAATCACTTAAAATGGTCACAAAATAATTGAAAACGTTAAGATTATTAAATTAAAAATCAAATTTATGAAATTCGGGAAACATTTTTTTATTCAAATTTTATTTTAGGTATAAATTGAAAAAATGTTTTTCAAACCATTGCCGAATACCCCAACTTATATAAAAAAACAATCACAAAAATAGAAAAAATCATTCTACTACACCAAGTTTAAAATATTGTGAACCAAAACCAATGGTGAAACAGTTCAACAGCTACCTACTTGATTGTCTGCAATCATATTTTATACTTAAGCGTGTCCATAGTGCAATTTGTCTTTTTCCGATAATTTTCTTTCATTTCAATACACATAAGGAAAATTGACTATTGGTATCCGGTATACCCCTATCATATCATCAAACGATATTTTCGAACATTGTATGTTAAAAACAACACATGAGTCACTCAAAAACATTCATTCTCTTACTATATATTTTCTTCATCTTGACATTATCTTCCATTCAAGTACTTATCTAATTGGCTCTGAAAGTCTGAAGTCTCTGAATATATACACAAAAAGATTTCACATCTTTTCTTATTTATGTATAATACAAAAATTTTATGTACTATACATATTTTTATGCAGGTATATATGTCCGTACATATGTATGTATGTACAAAAACATGAATTTTTTTTAGATTTAAATAATGCGACAGATTTGTTTTTTTTTATAACGTGAACATCATCCCAAGTTAAAAAAGTTAAATCAATGCAAAAATAAAATGGCACAAAAAACAAAAATTTCGGTAATAATATGCAATGAAATCGAATTCAAAGTATTTGCTGTATAAATATACATTTATTTACTATGTACAACAAGAAATATAAAAGAAGTAAGTAAATGCATACATGAGCCGACTCGATCGACTAACCAACTAACCAACCAGTCGACATTGCAAAATAAGCTATGTATAGTAAAAAGCATCAAAAATATTTCTTTGTTGTATATAATTAAACCTTTTTTTTCTTCTTTCTATCATTATTGAATATAAAATACTCCAAATTATCTATATCTACCAAAATTTAAATTATCACGAATAAAAAGATGAACAGCAAGCTTTCTAAAAAGCTTAAGGTTGAAGTTTGAGCTGTAATGGTCGTAATATTGATAATTATAAACATCAATATGTATAGTAAAGTACGTCTAGAATGAGCTTTAATTCATTTTAATTAAATTGATCATTTCAAGAATTCAAAATAATTGTAGTAGTCTAGTAATTTTTTACACTAGCGTCGCGCGTTCTCGAACAAAATTTTAACCTAATGACTGATTTGTCCACATTGTTCAACGAATTCTTTAAAAATGATTGGAGACGTATTATGACAATTCTATAAATATAAAATTATTTTATATAGATTCTTGATAATTACATATATATATTTAT
>JANSTT010023602.1:0-39569 GCA_026745375.1 Platyura marginata | reverse complement strand
ATATATTAAGACCGACCAAAGTACGTCCTAAATTTTGCTCCCTTTAATTGATTAGTTCATTGTATGGCATTTTTAAATGTAAAAAGTAAAGAACAAATAATTGACTATGCCGATTATAATATATCTGTATGAGTACTTATTTATTATCTACACCTTGGTTCGTATAAATTTGTTCTGTACAACAAATACCTAATATTGACAAATAAAATGATTTAAAACTAAAGAAATAAAATAAAATTGAATGCAGCGCCAGTATGGTAATTTTTATTACATTCATTTTTCTCCAATCCAACTAAATTTCGAGTAAACGATTTAAAATCCTAGAAATTGTATAAAACTGATTGCCATAACGGAAGGCTGTGGATCTTTTTGGTCAATGAATGAAATCTTCAATTTTTTTATTCTCTATAATCATATTAAATTGTTCTACATTCCGAATATATTTCGAGTAAATAAATGGTTTATCTTAAAAATAGTTACACACAGTACCCACTCCTCCCCTATGCCTTATCCGATTAGCTCCAAAAATAATAGAGATCTTACTCTAGGTCTCTAGGAGTACTTAATAAACTGTCAACATTTCAGCGTTCTATCTTCAGCCGTTTAGTCGGAATCTTGATCATAGACGGACATGCATATTTCGACTTAAAATTTTACGATTAAGTTTTAAGGGACCTTACAAACTCCGTACCAAAGTTATGCTTGACATCATACGGGTATAAAAATGTTGGTAAATTTTTAAGAATCGATTAAAATAAAAAAATTATATTCAATCAATCACAGAAGTTCTATAGTCACCATCACGTACAAAGTTTTGATCATTACTTGAGTTCTCTCAAAATCAAAAAGATAACTGAACTTTTAAATGTCATCAGTTTTTATTGAAAATAAAATATTCTGGATTAAATTGTTAATAAAATATGTTTCGGTGAAAACAACTTTTTAATGAGAAAAATGTATACCCAAACCTACTAAATAATGACAATTATTCCATCAGTGTCTTTAGTCACAATGTTTCTTCATTTTTTGATGACGGAAAAAAGAGAGTGAACCTAATTAAAAAAAATTTCAAAGACACTTATAAAAATCAATTAAAATATGCTACAATCAAATAAAAGAGGAGTTATGGTGGTGTTTTGACGATTAAGTTTCACCATTTTGGTTGATACATTTTGTATTCACTGGTGCAATTGTTCATGCTGTATCATATCGAAAGTGTCTCGACCGAAAATAATACAAATAATCAAAAAAACGTACCTAGAATATGTCTCTCTATATATTTAGATGCATTAATTTTTGACCAACAGCCACTACACAGTAAAGAGCTAACAAAATCTTTGGAGTCTATGAATGTATTTATTTTCTTCTAAATATTAATACGAAACATTTAGTAATTGATTGTAGATGGCAACACTAACAAAACAAAAATTCTCTCCGAAGAACTTCTTTTTTAAACACCACCAAAATAATAATAATAAAAAAAAAATTAAAATGCACTAACGATGTTAAATGAAAACATACAAATATACGATTAACAATTTTTTTTCCTTAAAAATACGTGTTGATTCCATTATAGTAAATGATTTTTTACCTTTAAAATTCGTCATAATGGTCTGTCTTAAGAAAAGAAAGATTTTTTGAAATTAATATTTTTTTGCTGTTTTTTAAATTTAAATAAAAAGAAAAATAAGTCAAACTTAAAGATGTATTTAAGAAAAAGCATGCAAACTTGGTTAAAGGCAGTTGAAGTTGTACGGTATATTATTCTCTAATTAAAGGAATTGTTGTTTCATTATAAAAAAAAAAAAACTTGTTCTATGATACAAACGCATGATTTGATACTTACCGCTGTTATTTAAATTAGGGCACTATTTGGTTTGGTTATTAACAATAATATTCTCTTCATCGAATGGACGTTGATTTAAAATTAAATATTTTACAGCATACACACACATTTTAAAATAAAAAAAAAATTAAAAAGTTTTTGACGTTTGTAATGTAGTATTTTATCAAGATTTTTTGATAGAATTTTCTATATTTTTGTTTTTTTTTAAAAAATTCTAATTGACTTTTAATAAATTCAAGATTCAATTTAAAAAACAAAGTCTGAAAAGACATCTGATAGAAACCTTTTGTTCGAACTATTATTGGGCAGATTTAAAATTTAAATTTCTATCGACGAAACCCTTCTTCAAATGTTATTTTCCTCTCTATGATATGTTAGTTGTTAGCGCAGTGTTCGAAATTGTCACATCGGACTAACAATACGTACGCAAATAATTAAGGGATGAAAATATAGTTACACTACAACTCTACTACTACTACTACTACTACTACTAGTCGTAGTACTGACTGAGAGTCCGGTCCACAATTGTTAGCATATAAAAATAACTGCACATAAAGTATATAACACAATTCATAATGTCACGCGTGAAAATCTACTAAAGATACTATGAATCCAAAAAATTAGAGTTTGTACAAAACTTCTTCCGTTCCTACTATATACATAAGGTTTCGATCAAATTTTTGTTTTAGTTCTTCTTATAAAGGGAAATGTACAAATATTTTAAATTTTATCAAACTGTTTGAAATTTTTCTTACATTACATCATCTAAAACATAAGTATTTTCTAAGGCGAATAAATCCACAATACACAACAGTCAATTCTACAACAAACAAACAAATTACCTTTCTTTCTTGTTTTTCTTTGATTTCTTCTTTTTGTCCTTTTTCCCATCAGGACTAGCAGAACTAAATTAAAACGAAAAAAAGAAAAAAAACACATCATAAATACTGAACAAAACACAAATCAAATATATTTACCCATCACGACGTTTCTTTTTCTTTTTCTTGTCCACCTCAACTTCACGCTCTTTTGATGGCGTTCTAACAAGCGTATACTTTTTAGACTTTTCTTTTTCAGCATCTCTTTGTGCCTGTAATTCCTGTTGAAGTGCTGTACTCTTTGCTAGTTCCTCTTTTGCCTTACGATCCGGATCGAAACTTGAGCCTTCCACAAAATATTCCGATATTCCAAAGGCTTCTCGTAGCTTAGCATTTTTCTCCTGTTGTGCTTCAGCAATTTGATGTGTTTCACGTACGCTACAAATAATAAATAAACATCTAAGATATAAAGATATAATATATAAAACAAATTTTAGTTCTCTATTGAGGGAGATTAACACACGTATTTAAACTACAAGTTGGAAAGGTGTATTATTAAGCCAGTTTAAAACGGGCCCGATCGTTGTTCAAAATATTGTCTGTACTTTGATACGCAGTCTTAAGCTTTAATATCAACGACATTCCTACATCTGGAATTGGTTGTATGATTTCTTAGACGTAATATCGCTCCCACAGCAATATTTTCTTAGTTATTATAATATAGAAATTAAGAGTCCGAATTGGAGTCGAACATGATAAGTAACTTCGATTATTTTAATTTTTGGAACCTTTCAAAAACCAATTCACTAGAAGATAGAATAATGTTGTAAATGAAAAAACCACAACCATTTTTAAAATGTCATTAGAAGACTAAATAAAAATGTTCTCTACTTTTTAACATTCCATATACTCTATTTACCTCACAACACTACGCAATCCTTGCACTTGAACTGAGTTTTCCATCCCTTTATTCAGTTCACCACACATCAATGAATCACAATTTAAATGATTCAAATCATAACCACTTCGTACTTTATTGAAATGATTGACGCTATGATGTTGTTGTAATAAGGTGGCATTCAATTTACCGCCACTATTTTCCATCGAGCATGCGCAACTACAACAGCAACCCAATAATTGTTTTTGTTTTCGAAGTGCGACCGCTTGAAGACGCAATTTTCGTTGAGTTTTAAATAATTTCTTTCGCAGTTTTGTATTCGCCAATTGACCACGTGTTTCACGAAAACGAAATTTAAATTTGCCCGAATAATTTTCCGATACAAATGATCGATACATTGATTGATTTGGATTTTCTTGTGACATAGTTACACCATCATTCGGTCTAATTTGAACAGTCGTATTTGTGGATGCATAACTTTTTGGACTGTCTGGTATTATCTTATCGTTGGCCGCAGAACAGATGGCTATTTCCTTACTTTCAACATTTTGCATTGTGTCCATATGATTTGATCGAACATCTCTTTCCGTTAAACTATCACCATACATTTTGCCAGGTTTATGATTCATATTTGCATAGGAGTAAAATTCCGAATTATTTCGTGTATCATGTTGGAAAAATTGTCGCCCATTTTTAGGTCGTGTTTTATTGTATTTTTTTGATTGTACACCAAAACCGGTACGAGTTTCTTTTGGTATTGCCATTATGTTATTGTATGAGGCCATCGAATTTATCGTTCCTTTCCACATCCGCTCAAATAGAACACAATTTTTTCGATTCAACTTTGATTCCATATCGCTTGACATCATTCACCGATCAATTGTTCTTATAATTAAATTTTATTATTTATTTTAAAATGGAAGACTTTATTATTATTATTTTTTTATTATATTAAAGAGGAAGACATTGGATTGCCACACTTATATGTAAATATATCTTATACACTTAAATATTTCAGAAAAAAACTGAACTATCACACACACCATGTATTTACGCACTAAAATCTACCGTTCAAATGATATATCTGAATCGGTTTGGAAGACTTTTGTGATTTGTATAAAATAAAAAATGTATTCAAAAGATTACATCACTTTTCAATATGAGTTTTTAAAAAGGTGTACGTGTATATACAGACACACACCCTCATTTCCCTTTTTTGTTGTTGAAAATCTCCAATAAATGAAGAAAACTTTCATTAAGTTCGGATTTGTTGAGTTTAGCATTTTTATTTGCTCGATATTCCTGTAGTAAAGACATTATTGCAACACTATTTGATTTTAAATAAATTTTCCAAAAATATATCCATAAGTATAGTAAGTTGATATCAAACTGTTTTATGATAGTATTGATTTTTCACAATGTCTGAGAAAATATTTTGCACAAAATCCAATAGTTTCAAACGGAATAAATTAAAAATAAATGATAAAATAAAGAAAATGTTAGTTCTTTTACGAAACACAACTTTTTTTTAATAAACACACTACAACAGAAGATTTCCTTATTTTCTTTTCATTCTTAGGAAAATTGCAGGAAAACGATTACAGTCTCCTGCAGCGGCCATTGTCGTGCTGATGCTGCGTCAATATATAGACATAGAGAGAGAGAGATTTAAACTTGTATTGTATATAATGTACATATACAATATATATAAAGAGGGTTGAGGGTGGCATAGAAGAACATATTTGTACATAACATTACTGTGCAATGTGATGAAATAGATTTGCGCACTGTGCGCTTTTGACAACATGATAATTTTAAAACAAACTAATTAAAGACAGCTAACATAGAAGGCCATTTTTTAGTTGCGACAGTCGACATTTAATTTGTTAAAACGTTGTTTCAGTCAAAAATTAATAAAAACAAAATACAGAAAATGAGTGTTGATAATATTTTAAACAACGAAATTATAGATCACTTAACTCCATTACAAGATGCCGTCGTTCAGCAAGCTGAACATTTTTGTAACAGTATAGGCATACTGCAGCAATATTCGGTGCCAAGCAAACTATCTAACTTAAAGACAAATGATTCACAGACCCTACAACAGATCGAACAGGAAAATTATGTTCAATTGTTTGCTACACTTATTGCAAAATGTGCTCAAGATATTGACACATTAATTGCTTTGATACCGAATGAAAATACCTCTCAAGAAGTAAATGTTGAATGTTTGAAGCAGTTCGAAGTCGAAAATCAAGAAGCAGCTGAACAATTAGAAGAAGCGGTTAGAAATGGTGAATATTTTCTTGATAAAATTCAGTTTATACTGAACGATATCGGACAAGTACAATTGGACATTCTAAAATTTACTTAAGATGATATTTTATTAAAAATGAAATACTTATGCTTTTATAAATTTTAATTCTCTATATGAATTTCATAACGAAGCAGAAACTTTAACATCACAAAAATTATATAAAAATAAAACACTATGAATAGATTTCTTTAAAATGAATTAACTCTCTAGTATTACCAAATATAACAGAATTATTCTGAAATAATATCAATTTAGTTACTACTATTTTACATAGATTTTAGTTTATACGAAAATGTGTAAGATCTGAATAGAAACGGAACAGAAAATGGCTTAATTTTTATGTTCTTTTCGGCAAAAATGAACAGTATAAATTTTACAAGGTGTCTAGTATGTGGGTTTTAAATTAAATGCGATTTTAAGCTATGAGCGCTCATAGATTTTGGACTGGAATACACTTTTCGGTAAAAACTATCATAAGGTGAATTTAGAGGCAAGCTATGATAGATATGGCTGCCATGAGCGATATTAACTTCGGCACAGAATATTTATATAACATATATATATACATATATATAATTAATTGACTTTTAATAAGAAGCAGAAATGTTTATTTAGTTGAACAAATTTATAATATTGGACAGTTATTAATGTAGCATTGAGTAACAAATACATATATTGATGTAATCTGATTAATTGATATAAGGGTAAAATGTATACAAAAAATATAGAGAATAAATGTTACAAATCAATTTATGAAGTATAAAAAAGTAAGTAAGTAAGAACTCTATAGCTTTAAAATTCTTAACAGTATTTCTATCATGAATACTAATCAAATGCTTACAACTTACTTAATAACTTAATATAAAACTACTATTGAATTGAATTGATGTTCTTAAAAAAAATACTTTAATTATATCCATAAATAAGGAAATGAAATCTTTTAAGGACCATTTATCACTATCACAATAAACTTACCTACTCTTTTTTTTATAAATTAACTTGTCATCGAAATCTATTTAATTTATATAAGCACATTTCAAGAAGCCATTTAAATGACAAAGTGTCTTCCTTAATATGTATGTATATACATTCGTAAACATTTTATATTGAATTATTATTTTTATTAACCCTTAACTGTAAGTATCTACTTAAGTACACAAAGCATATGTATAAACACTTTTTTACATTAAGAGAAAAATCAATATTCACCCTTAAAACCAAAAATGTTTATATTTGGTCAAAGGTCAAACGATACAATACATTATTATTATGAAAGACAATTTGAATTGGAATATATTGGGTTTTTAGAAAAAATAAAAATAAAATATCATAGCAATATTTTTTTTTAAATTCTTAATTTATTTATTACTTAATTAATACTTACACCACACGCCCAAATTCATCTTTTGGTATATCAGCTTTTCCTTGTCCCATTAACTTTAGTCTATATGAGTTGACCTTTGAAATTATCTCTTCTCTTGAGTATCTAAATAAAATTAAAAAAAATGTATTTTAGGAAAATCATAATTTTCGACTAAATTTATGGCAGGTGATCAACTAAATGAATATTAAATATCAAATGTATTATTAATTAGAATGTAAACACACGGCACAAAAATCTGATTTTAAAACTTACGTGTAGTATCGTTAGAGGTTTCAGACCAACTAGCATAAATGTAGGGGAGTTGTTTCTCATGAGTGAATTTTACCCTTCATTGTATAATAAAATCCTTGCGCTGTTTTATTATGGTAGTTGAGTATGTGAGGTTTTTTTTTTATAGATTATGTACAATGTACATATTTTTCTATCTATTTTTTTTTTTTTGTATTAAATAAATATAAATGTGAAGGATTATCTGTCTACAAATTAGTTTAGTTTAAACGGATGTGTTTGTACATCCAAGTAAAACATGATAACTTCCGATGTATTCAAATGAAATAGACAAGGTAAAAAGGAGTTTTGAGAACCTCCCAGCAACTGGCAAACTAATTTTTTCTTTAAAGTACAATTTTAATATTTTACTTTAGAATTTCAGTAAACAAGTTCAATTCTTTATTTCCAGATCGTCATCATCATTAACTATTTAGTAAGTCTATGATAGACTTGATTTGAAAATATTGGAAAAATATGATACAACCAGATGTAACTGAACTAACTAATCTTTCAATAGATCAATTGAAAATTGCTAAAGAATCAAAAGAAAAATTAACATTCGAGAAGATTGAGAATAAATCTTCAGCATTTAATAAAGTTTGTGATTGGGTCTATTTGTTTCGTACAAAAATTTTACAATAAAAATCAAATACCAACTCAAACTTACTGTTTTTGATTTTCCAAAATTTCCTCATACTCTGCACATTTCACTTCTAACTGTCTCTTACGTTCATGATCTAAAATGCCTTGATTTGGTTGACGATTATTGGCCGCATCCAATTTTGCAAGATCTTCCTCCGTTTTATACGTGACATTATCCTTTTTGCCGGGTCTCACAAAAGCCCAATTTCGTTGAACATGTCCATTGGTACCAGAACCTCGAGGTGTTGTCAATCCAATCCCATTATACATTTTTAAAGTAATCAGTTAATAATATTTATAAGAAAAAAAAGAATTTCCAAAAAAAAATGTTTTGCGGTGTTTTGGAACTAATCGATATACCGTGCAACATTCACTGCGCACTTAATAGAACACATTAATACAGTAAAAATTACATTATACAATATTTAGATAAATCAAATGTATAAACAATATTTTTAAACGTATAAAATACACTTATTATATCGCAATATATTTATTTCAATGTAATATAATTTTGCACCCGCAAACGTTTATAAAATATCAGCCATCAGACGCCATTTTTATGAAAGTGAATCACACCGAATGTCAAGTAAAATTATATGACGGTGTAAATTATGCATGAGTAAAATTTCGATATTCGATATATCGAAAATATTATATGACCGCCATTCTCAAAGTTTCTACGTTTTTCCGTTATTATTCCAGTAGAAGTTGAGTTTCAAGGTTGTTTTTGTGACATTTTTGTTCATGCTTAAATCTTTTATTTGTGATACGTACAACATTAATTACAACAATAACTGTTTCTTTTCATTTACATTCAATTCAATTAATTGTTGCTATTACCATCCATTTTTTTATTAAATTAATTTTTGATATTCACTATCCCGTTACCGGTTTTTCTTCGCTTACAATTTGGTTATGTTGTCGTTAAACGCGTCTCGTTCTGCATGAGCTATTTAATTAATTTTAATTTTAACTAAAAAAATATGTATCTGAAAATATTTTTAACTTGTTTATTGCTACAAAAATTCTATTTGGTAATTTTTTCATTGTAGTAAGTTTTTTTTTTTTGAAAAAATTAAAATTTTTTTTCTAGATTTGGGCCGACAATGATGTTTCAAACAACCAAATGGATGACTACATTGAAGATTCATACGATGATGCTGTTTCCGAAACAATACACAAAACAAACGGAATTTTAGGTTTTTAATATCTTAAAACAAACAATATTCAATTTTAAAATTAAAATTTCAAAATTAGAAAAATCTATTGATTTTATTCAATCTAAGTCGGATCTGAATTGCAGTACTATGCAAAATGTTAAAATTATACAAACTAACAGTAATGTATACATGCTGAGCGGTGCAGAAGTCTTCTCTGTGGTCATATTGCCAGATCGAAAAATTATTCAGTTTATTGGACGCTTTAAAGATATTACTGAACCGATCATTGATATAGAAGTTTGTTTTTTTCACGTAATTGGATAGTTTAGAAAATGTGATTCTGTGCGGCGAAGAATAACAACAAAAATGAAATGCCATATGAACATGCGTTTCTTGATTTCAGTTCAATTTCTATACTAAAGAAAAATTCTCGCTTTTTTGGGTAAAGGGAATTCAAATCAGAAGCTCGAATTTTGTCGATACCATAAAGTTAGATATCTAGGTGCGCAAGCGATTAATTTCATCTAAAACCCAATAAAAAAAAACAGCACATTTTCTAAACTTTTCCATAAATTTCTAAATATCAATCAATTATCATCATTAATTATTTAAAATTTTTAAGATTTCTACTTGGCATGATCAACTCATTTTTGTGGTAGCTACAAAAACACGCTACAACATTTATATGGGTAAAAATATGGAGAATACTGATCTTATTCTCATTCAGAAAATATCAATGAATGGTCAAAATACGAAAATTTTATTATTTTCATTCGCAAAAGATTTATTCTGTTTAATTGGAAACAAATTCCAAGATAGAGAATTAAGGTAAGAATAATTAAATTAAATGGAAATTCTTAAATATATGACAATACGTATAATAGAGTAGTTTTTTTTATTGAGAAGGATGAATGATGAATGACTCCGATTGCCTGGTGATTGACGAATAGAAACTTATAGATACATATAGATGATCTTTTAAGAAACTCCAGGTTGTAAATAACAAAAAAAAGCCGTTCTTTTAATTCATTTTAGTTCAATGATCAGACTATACAAATGGCACAAATCACTTTTTACACTTTTGGAAATGAAAACATTTCAAGCAATAGACGATTTGAAAATTTGCCAAACTGATAAACAGACAATAGTTTTGTTTAGTCGATATGGAAATGCCAACTCTCAAACGCTAATCAAAATTCATGTACTCATTGATGGTCGATTAAAATATCTACAAAATTTGTATGTAGACTCCATCAACAATCATATTTATAAATTTGATAATAAATGTTATTTGCTAGCATATCAAAAATTAACAGGTTTAAACACATTTGTTTTTAAGAAAAATCCAAAATATTTATTTTTTATTTTAAATAGGTACAACTGGATCTTTTCTCTGGGAAGATAATCATTTTATTACATACAAAGATCATAAGAACTTACACAATCATATTGATCAATTATCATATGGAGAAGAATTGGTTGTGTTTAAAGATGAGGTTTCGTTGGACCAGAAAATAAGCATAAATTCAGACTTAATTGTTATTTTTCTCTATTATAGAATAACCTTTATGCATCGCCAAATCCAAATTTATTGCCAAAATATAGTTTTCAACATTCAATAAAAGATTTAAACAATTTCAACATTATCATTTCAAACGATCAAATTTATATTACCTTATTTTACAGTAATTTGAAATGCTTAAAAATTGAATTTATTGAAGTGTTTATTAAGAATAGTTTAAATCGTAAGTACGATGACAATTATTTTTAAAATGTGTTAAATATTTCTTTCTTTTTGATTTATTTAAAATTATATTTCAGAAATAATTGGCGCTGAAAATAGTAATATTGAAAATGATTGCCAAACTAATTTAAACAACTATTTGATGAATAGACAAAGTTTAACAGTGAATATGACAAACAAGGTAAAACAGTAAAATGAAAAAACTTATATCCAACAACTTTCTTACTAAATCCAAATCAATTATTAGATTCCAATTCTACTGCGGAAAGACGAAAACGTAAATATTATCGGCAAAATAATAACCGAAGATCAAGCATTCGTTCTTAAGGGAAGAATAGACAAAATTAATGTTGGTATCGAACTCGAAATTTCGGCATTAAATTTAATGCAGGAAATTGCCAGAATTAATTTCAAAATTGAGGCGTTGAAAAGAAGAACCAAAGTCAAACGGGAGGTCAAACAGAATGTTCGGAAAGCAAAACAAATCGAAACGTTAAATGTGAAACACTTAAAGATGAAAGAAAACAAATTCAATGGTAAGTATGAATTGCAAAAATCATTGGCGATTTTTCTGGGTGTTCTTATTGTTTTGAAGAATTTGAAGTATTGAGCATAATATTGGAATGATCGCACATTGTTGAAAAAACAACGGAGCCAATTTTGATATCTTAATGAAAAATCTTTTGTAGAATATCGACGAACTAATAATTATAAAATTTGAAATGTTTTTTTTTTTCAGATGTTCTATTGCAATCAAAAGAAATGCATTTCCATGGGAAAATATCTAGCAAAGCATTAAAAGTTAATGATTTGGAATATGAGACTGTTTTAGGCAATAAAATGTCTACCTTAAACTTGGAAGTTAAACAGTTCGCAAATCTCAAACGTTTAAAAGTAAAATTAATCAATGGAATTAAATGGAACCACTTCTACGATTCTCTTTATTTGAAAGGAACTAATAGAACAATAAATGGTAAATTCTTATAAATAAACATTATTTGTATATTAGTTAATTAATGAAAATTATTTTCCAGGCAATTTAATTGTAAAACAAAATTTTAAAATAAAAAATTTGGAAACAAAACAAATAAACAAAATTCCCGTCGATACATTTATGACATTAAATACGGATCAGAACATTGAATCAACTATATCTTTACCGGCATTTTTTACGAAAAATATAGAAGCCAACCGTGTTAATGGTCTTGATTTTGGGAAAGATTTGGCAACAGTTAACGATAACAATATGATTGAAAGTATGTTATTTGAAAACGAATTTATTTAAAAAGATCAGAATTTTTATTGATTTTGTTTCCCATTTTTCTAGGTCCTGTAAAAATATTAAAATGCGATGTTATTGGTAATTTAACATTATCGGACGATGAAGGTTCCGATTTTAGTCGTCGGATTGTTGGAACAAAATTGGAGGATCTATCACAAATCTATAATGGTAAAGTGATAATTAAAGGATCACTGAAACTTAAGAATATTATTTTGGACAGTCCACAAACGAATATTTATGTTGGTAGTGAATTATTCAATTTGAGCATTGCCGATAATTTCTGGATGAAAAGTGTCGATCAAGTAAGTTATACTATTTTTAAATTTGGTTTTAACAGTTAGTGGAAAAAGTTTTTTAATAAAAAGAAAATAAATTTGTGATTAGATTAGATTATTGTTAAAAAATGTATATACCAAAAATTTAAATGTCGTAGTTTTACCTCTGTTTTTACATTACCAAAATTATGACACATTGAATAAAATTTCAGAAATTTGGACATGTTAAATTTTCCAAACACATAAAAACGCCGCAAATATTCACCGAAACTTTAAACAATCATCCAACATCACAATACATGCTAACCAATGAAAATCCACTCGATTCCGTCAATCTAATTATACACTCAGCCTATGTAAAAGGAAACATATTTACTGAACCAAACCGAATATCGGCATTATCATTGATTAGTGATTCATGTGTACGACGTAATACAGTAACCTTATTGAATGGTACAAAAACATTTAGAGGCACCCTTATTGTAGACGATTTAACATGTATTGATTATCCATTGCTATCGAATTTATTTTCGGTAAATAAATTAGATGAATTTGTATTGCCAGCAACAAAACAGTTCCATCAAATAACATTAATCGGTGATTTAACATCAACTGGAGATAATATTCAAATTAACTATTTAAATGGCGTTGATTTGTTTGCCTTTAAGGAGAATGTAGTGCGAATTGATAGGCCAACAACAATAAATTCGGTTACATTTAACAATGCTAAAATCGATTATCTTAAGGTGAATGCAATTGGTGAAACATCATTTGAAGATTTTGTTAAACTTCTTGAACATTCTGTGGGCGAAAATGGGATGATAAATAATGTTCATGTTAAGGGTGATGTTATATTTAAAGGAGATTTATTTGTAAAAACAATAAATGAGATTAATCTCGATCAATACCTTCGCATGGTGGTAACCGCTCAAACGGGTAAAGAAGTACGTGGACAAAAACGATTTTCTAGTGGTTTATCGATTGATCAATTAAATGTAAAATTTATTAATAACTTTGATATTAATAACTGGTTTGAAAATGCACTGCTTAAACATACAAATCAAATAATTACCGGAACATGGTCTGTGGAAACGATATTGGCCAATTTGATTGAAGCCAAAATGATAAATGGCGTTGCTATGAATCAACTAATCGATACCACTTCAGAATATATAAAAATTCAATCGGATGTTTCAATGAAGTCGATTGAGATTAAAGGAAGTTTATACGGAAAAACATTGTGTAATGTCGCCGATATAAAAACAGTAACTCAACAGTTGCCGATAAGAAGAAACTGGAAATCAATTGTAATTGATGGACATGCATGGTGGTCAGAACAAGAACAATCGATGGCGAATACAATTTTTCAATATGCTATGGTTGATGGATATGATCAATTAGTTAATGGGGAAGTTGTGTATAATGGATTTACAAAAATTATTCAAATGAAAACGAAGAATTTGATAAGCAATGTGAATTTAATGGAAATAGTCTCAGATGCATTGATCAAATCAAATGATTTTCAATTAATAACAGCACCAAAACGATTTTTAAATACGATCGTCATAAAAAATGTAATTTCCGAATATGATCTACGATTTTCATATATAAACAACATCGACATTCTCCAATTGAACAGTTCAATATTTCGATTGAGCGAAGGCAATGTAATTACAAGCGTAAAAAGATTCATTACCGATCCAATAATTGGTCAATTAAATATTCAAGGAACAATAAACGATGTCCATCTCGATGACGTAGTGTTTGTAAATGCAACTAAAATAGTGCCATCTGTTTCGTTCCAACAGAATATTGATGTTCGGGAAAATTTCGGAATTATCGAAAATGTCAATAAATTTTCATTTGAATATTTTATCAAAAATCGAATTCGAAAATCTGGACCTCCGCAAGAAATTCAAGGTGTTCTAACATTTCAAAATCTTATAACTGTTGGCGATGCAAAAATTCCGTCAATAAATAAAATTCCTATCGAAGATTTGGTCACACTTTCATCGGATTCAATTCAAGAAATTACTGGTCACAAAAAAATCAACGCTGACATATCACTTGATGGACCGTCTGTGATTTCACATATTAATGGCAAAAGTTTAATTCAGACCTATATGAATTCACTATTCTTAGATCAAAATATGAAAATCAATCGATTGGAAATTATCGGAAATTTAACCCTATCCAAAGGATTAATTGTTTCGAAATTTATAAATGATGTCGACATTAAATCGCTTATAAAATGGGAACCACCAACATCGACCGATCTACATCCAATATTATTAGCGGCAAAAACCAAAATAGCCGTCGCTCAACAACTTCATGAAGTGCATAGCTCGAAACAAAAGAAAATGCTTCTCTATCTGGATTTTGCTTCGAACATTGAAATTGTCAATGGACAAAATGCCAATAAACCAATCACTTTTAGTGTTGATACAGAACAGGCCAGTAATCTATGTGGTTTAAGTGAAAAATGTCATTGTCCTGTTCAGTATGATGTCCAAATTACACCATCGTATCGAATTTATGTTAATCGAAATGAATTTTTCGATCGAATAATTCGAATTATAGGCTCAAGTTGCAATGTCACTGTAAATACCCGATTTATTTCACCGTGCAATTCAACATACACAAAAATCCAAACAACAATTAATTGGAGAACGTTAAATAATAAAGAAAAGAAAATGACAATCAATGATCCAGTGTACAATGTAAAATTATTTGAATTGCCCGATACTACACTACTTCTGGTAAATCTTCTAAATGGCAACATTAAGGTGTTCAAATTAAATACGATCTTAAACGATTGGAAAATGATCAGTAAAATTCCTGGATCCAGTATCAATATCGATGTTTTAACCTGGGATCTATATAAGATTTTGGTAGTGTTTTCTAAACCAACGAATCAAGATGTTCACGGAATGGCTCAATTGTACTATTTCAAAGATAAGGAATTTCAATTGATTCAAACAATATCTGGCGACTATGATATGTTGGCTAATGTATTCGTTGATAATAGTACCTTAACCCATACCTTTATGATGATACTGGGCAAATCAGGAACTGAGACGATGATGATCTTTAAGGCTGATTATTATAAGCGACTTTTTAGGCGATTTATTCTAACGCAGAAACTTACGTTTGAATCTACAGTGAAGACATTTGCCACATTTTCGGTTGATGGTAAGTTTTTAATTTTCTTTAATTTTTGTTTTTTTTGTTTTTATTTTTAAGTTAATTTAAAATTTAGTACCAAAAAATATTTCAAACATAATTATAAGCTGACAAAATTAATATCGATTAAAAAAAATCAAAACCAAAGGCCCTACAGATTTTTTAAAATTTAATATTACCATTAAAAAGTGTTTAACATTCACGTCAAATATTATCATAGAATCAACATTTCTTGCAACGGCGACTAGTAGTGGATACTTTTATCTGCACAAGTACAATTATATAGAGGGCTGGATTACTTCTACCTATGGTTACTTTAAAGATATTGAAGCCATTGTACCATTTACATATTATGATCAAATTTATTTGTTTGTATCGGCAAAAAATGCGGCAACAGCAATGGCAATTTATCATCAAATAGTGTAGAAATATGTAGACAAATTAAATGTTTATACATATATGTAGTGTTTTGTTAATATTAGTTTAGTAAGTATTAATAGTAAAACTATTAAATATTAGATTATTTATATTATGGATATGTCCGGTATACAAATGAGAAAATAAATTATGTATTTACCACTTAAGTTTGTTTACTTACATTGTTTATTATGTACATATAAGATGAGCGTAAGCTTTAAAAGTTCTTGTGACTTTCACATATATAAAATCTCCATCCATCCATCCATTTGTATGTCTGCACAAAGAAGAAGCAAAAATTTACAAGCGGAGAGAAAATTTGAGATATTCTTTTAAATTATGATTATCATTCTAGCAGTAGTCAAAAATAACAGATACTGCCTATTATGTCATATGGTAGTTTTTTTTTCTATTATCAGGGGCCCTAGCGACAGCGTAAACGTTTCTCAATCTCATATTGAAAACAAAAACATGAGCATCGCTTCGGAAATCGTCTATCCCAAAATTTTGTATGCATAATATCGGCATAATGGGGGTTATTGTGGTAAATTTACGCACATATTGTTAGTTAACAATATTTGGAGGGATATCGACATAATACAGTGCAGCGACAAGTTAGTTCGCATAAGAAAATTACAAATTTTGTATTTATTATTATCAACACTATCCAACACAGTAATTTGTGTTGTTTTAGTTTTGGCAGTTAACACGACTTAAATTCAAATTCAAATAACTTTCCGGTACTTATTTTATTGATCGATACTTTTAGTGTAAAAATTAAGTCAATTTTTTGTTTGCCCGACAACATATAAATGAACTAAATATATGTACTTTGCTGGTAGGACTGGGAATGATTTCTAACAGATAAGTGACATTTTTATTGAGTTTTAAAGGAGTACCATAATAGCAATCGTCTGACAGCAATTGGGATATAATCGGCGATAATTCTTAAGATGTGACTTTAAAATATATTAATATCTAGCCTGAAATTACAATAATTTTGTTGATAGATGTTTAAATGCATTTAATATTTACTTGCGCACTAATTATATTAACAATTTATTCTTAAAAAATAATCAACAACAATGTACATACTCATACTACTCGAAATAATTGAAAAATTAAATTTATGCGTTTGACTACGAAGAAGTTTCCTCTGTCTTTTTACGTGCTTTTGCCAAAATAGCCTGCAACTCAGATGAACGAGTCGTTTTATACTAAAAAATTAAATTCAAATAAAGTCAAAATGTAATTTTCAAGAAAATTTCAAAATTCCTACTCCGGATATATTTCGCTGAATGGTAATTTGCGATGCTAATCGTTTTCCTTCGTCAACGCCGAACACTTCTTCCAATGTGTTACGTTTCAACGCAAATAGCTCATTGCCATTAATGCCATGTAATTTTTTCAAAACATTCGACGAAAATCCTTTTGCCTTTAACCATTTTTCAACTTCAATTGGTGATGCTGTTTGCTGAATAAAAATATCTGGAGTTTTAACAATTTCCAAATTACTTCGTTTTTCACGAAACAATGTTAAGACATGTTTCAATTCTTCTTGCATTTGATCCTGGCCACCACCAATAGATGATACCGATTTCCGAGCTTGGAAGTGATATTTATATGTTTTTAATTGTTTATTCTACATAAGTTAGATAATTTAAAATATTTTTTTTTTTTGCTTTGTTTAAGTGTTGTGGGGATTAGTATTGCTAATTTTAATTGTTAAAAATTAATTTGAAATTTACTACCTCTCTGAGCATATAGAAATGAAAAAAAACCTTAACCTGAGCCAAGAAAAAAAATCTTAATAAATTTGAAAAATAGAAAAAAACCAAATTTTAAAACAAAAATGAAATAAATTACATAATCTTACAAGTGGTGTTTGTTCTGGATGCTGGCCTCGTAGACACTGGTGTAATTGGAACGCTGGCCGGTGGTGGAGGAGGCGGCGGTGGTGGTGCTACCAATGCACTATTAACACTTGAATATCGTCGTTGTTCTGGTTTCATAATAATCGGTAATTGCGAGTATGTAGACGACAAATATGCATCAGAAGTAAATGATTTTTTATCATCATCTATTTTGTATGATTTAGGAACCAAAGTCGCCAAAAAAATGTTAGTTTTGTTAATGAGTTAATTTTGTGTTAGTGTTGTTAAAATTTTATTTGTAAAGAAAGAAAAAAAAAATTGCAAATCTTAAACGTACCTCTGGTGAAAGGCGGTGAAAGCGTATAATTATGGTAAAAAACACAATACAAACAAAAAATTCACACTTTCAAACAACAAACATAAAATTTGATGAACAAAAAATGAACATTTTAACTATTAAAATAATTTGCTTTTTAACGTTTAAATCTTATTTCTATACTTTACTAACTATCCTTTTTTCTTGATTGATATTTATTAAGTTTAAAAAACAAGTCTTGCTCGATACTATACAACATCGACAAATATACTAAAAATGTCTAACAAATTCTTTGTGACTAATTATTGTTCTCAGCTATCTCTTTTCAATTTTTCCGACGAATTTTTGACAAGTTTGTTCCATAACCTACATAATATATAGAGTTTTAAGTTTATAATAAACCGAACAAGCGTTCATATCCGAAAATAATATTGTTTTTTTTTTTGAGAAAGTAGGCAACACTTGGTACTATTGTTTTTTTTCTGTTTGAGGCCCTTTTTTTGGACAACAGCAACTAGGTAGAGTAAATTAATTTTTACCGAAGAATTAAATTAATTTCTTTGATGTTAAAAAATCAATAAAAAAAAAACTTTGATTATATTAAACAAATATTTGACATATATTTGTATCAAGTAATTGATAATTTCAATTCTATAATAATTTATTTTTCTTCCTTTTTTTATCCGAATTAGTGATCAAAATTCTAGTAATGTACTTTATACCTGTCCGTTTATTTAGACAATGTGCGTTTGTGCTATTTTATTTTATTTAATAATTTACCCAGATTGCGTAGATCGAGATTATGGAATCAAAATATTAAAATCAACGATCTACACAAACTGATCGTACATCTAATATAATATGGTTACATACAAATTTTTAAAAATTATTTTGTTACACTTTTACTACATAACTACATATATTTAATCATATTCGAAAGACGATCGGTTTTTATTTATGCGAAAGCTGCTCAAAACAGGAAACCAAAATATATTTTCATCTTTTTATATAGTATAGCTGATAGTAATTATCGTTAATTCTGATCGAAGAAGAAGGGAGGAAGAAATCAAAAATCATTGCAAGGACAGTTTTTAGTAATTTAGATTAAAAAAAAACATTAACTAAACTCTAATTTAAATTTGCACGTCTGGATCTACTCCATTAATTCATTTTTTATCCCAGTATTTCCACAATGTGAATATTTTTATTTTTTTTTTTAATTGACCTATAAATAATTCCTATTTCACCGTTAGTTACTTACATGTATAAGTGACATGCTGGAATATATTTTTTTCCTGATATTACCAATTGTGTATAAACAATTTTATCACAATAATCTAATTGGTCCTGTTTTACAACTGAGCAGTATAGATATCTGTTCTGAGGTTCTTAGGAAAATAAAGCCGTTTTTTCTTAAAAACGTAAAAATTAAAGCTTGGGTAAAAATGGGTTAATAGGATAGAATAAATTTTACACCTACAAAATTATATACCGTGAATGGTTTCAAAAAAAATTTCAATTAAAAAAAAAATAAGCTGAAATACACTTATTATTGGATGTATAAAAATATTTATTCTTTTTTGGATCATCATAAATGATGCAAAATATAAGTATATATTTTATATATAATATGTAATTATTAAATGAACAATATATCTCTTTTAAATAAGAATCTACATTCAGTATTCAAGAATAAGTAATATCTATCCTATATTGATGGTAAAGGTGTATATATATTATTTGCTTTATATATATATTTATCTAAAATAAATGCTTCATAATCGAGCCATTTTTTAAAATGTTAAAATTACAGATATAATTATGATTAAAAATAAATGTTCACACACACAAAAGAAAATCAATTACACAAAAAAAGTACTGTCTAATTTTTCATTTCGAACAAACCAATCGATAAGTTTGGTGTTTGAAAAACTACCTATATGTGTGTTTCTTGTCCTTAATCAGAAGTCCATCAATATATAAAATAAAGCATCATCTACACGTACACAAACATCTAACAAATGACAATAAAACACAAAACAATTTGTGCGAGCAACACTTAAATATGTATAAATGTAAATTAAAAAAAAAAAACCCAAAATTATTTAAAAATATCGAAATTCTCCCTTCTTACCGATGTGCTTATTTCGTACCCATTCAGCCGGTGCAATTGGTGGCATAACTGTTGATGGCGATGATGTGGATTCTACTGGTTGACCATATCGATCTAGTTCCTAGAATAAAATAAACGAAATCAGAAAAATTTTGATAAAAATTATCATTTTTTGTTTATAGGATCTTAATTTGGAATTATTTTTTAATCAATATAAGGAAATATTTACATTATACTGTAATGGTGCCGGTACCATATATGATCACTTCTATTGTTTATTTTTTTATTTATTCTTCTACGTAAATATATTCTAGATTCTAGTTTCACACTATACTCACATTTGCTTGACGATTAAAATTCTTATTATAATTTTGTGTGTACAGAGGATTATTAAATACATCGCCGTTATCATGGTAATTATATGGCGTTACTATCGTGTGCGGAACGTGCCCATTTTGATTGCGGCTATTTCTTGTTTTCCACCATTTTCGACTGTCGTCTAAGACCTAAAATTACAACACAAAACAACAAAATTATACTAAAAAAAACGTTTAAATCAAATGACTCACCTCAAGATATTCACCACGAACGACTGTTAACTCTTTATCATTATTAGCCGTCCTTGGATACGTAACTTGAACTAATTTCCCACCTCTAGCAATAACGTCCTCCAACCATGCATCGGCTGGTGAATGATCTTGATTAATATTAGACCCAGCTGCGGCAACAGCACCAGTACCACTTGGACCACCACCACCATTTCGTTCAATAGAATCAACCGATATTTCACTTCTAGCACTAAAATCACCAAATCCCGGACTACCGGGTGGATTATATTTTTCAAGTGATTGTGCCTCATAATCATGTTCAGCATTAAAATATTTATGATCAATTCGACGTTTATTTGTTGGCGTCGAAATATTGTCCAATTCATCAATTACCGAATAATCCGGTGACCAACCATCAAAAAATACCGGATGATATGAACCAACATGCCCTTTCCATTGTTCTCTTGGCACAGTCCAAGCATCACCTAACGATCGCCATAATTCTGTTTCTTTGCTTGTTACACAATTAATTAATAGATTTATGGCTTCACGAGTCATCAATGGATTTACTACACGAGCTGGAATATGTGGATCATAGTATGTATCATGTGATGCATCAACAATAAGTGCTAATGGGGTAAACAAAAAATGAACTAATTCTGGAGCATTTGGATCATGAATGTGTGCCTTCAATTTAGCCAGCAAATTAAAAGATAATTTAAATTTGGCAAAAATGTCCACAAATTCCTTTTCATGTGGTGGTTTTGTACGTAGCGTCAATAATCCCTCGCCAGGATCTTTCTTTTTCGATTTTCTATTTCGACGCCGACGTTCCAATTCTCTAGATGCTGCCGCTGCATGCTGTAATCGGGCTATAAATTTTTCTATATCGTCAAAACAATGATTCAGCACTGTTACGTCACGTTCATATTTTTCACTAGAGGTTGAACTGGTCTCATCATTAATGCCATCAATTTCCGAATCAGTTTCATGATGGTGATAGCTGAATGCCTCTCTGGAATTATTTGCAGTTGATTTACTTTGTACAGACGGTAAGGCTTGACGGTGCTGTGTTATGGCTTTACCACTTCGTAGCAATTTAAGATCTTCCACTAAATGA
Organism: Platyura marginata; assembly: GCA_026745375.1. Lineage (NCBI taxonomy): Eukaryota > Metazoa > Arthropoda > Insecta > Diptera > Keroplatidae > Platyura > Platyura marginata. Next base: position 17,359 of record JANSTT010023602.1, on the reverse strand, counting down.
ACTGCCGATATACTTTGACACTAAAATGATTTTTCAGATCAGTTGAACAAAATATATTTATAAATATCGAAAAATACCTGAAAAATATGCATTTCTGATCTGGATCCAGCCGCGCCGCCGACAATTATAACCAAAATATTATTGTACATTTCCATTGGTCCGTTACTTGTGAAGGCTGTTGGTTCTTGAATTAAGGACGCCGGAAATCGTTCAATTATGTTCTGAAACGAAAATTAATTACAAATGTATTCTAACTATATCAATTGTATTGGTTCTACACGTACTCCTGTTTCGTAATCCATAATCAAAACCCATTGTCTATCTAGACATAATTGCATTTTTTGCGACCATATTCCTGTCGTTTTTTCTAATTGCAACAAGCGTCTCATGCCATCGGCTGGAAAAACAATTCCCGACTCCTTGTTTACAGTAAATGTTGCCAAGTGTTCAAGCAGATATGTAGGTTTATCACCCAAATCACTTTCGGGACGATCATCACCACTACGCGATTCACGTTCATCTTCCGAATATCCACCGCCATTTGTGCGATAGGCCATCATTTCTTTATTTCTATAATTCTATTCTATGCTGCGGTATTTCATCAATAATTGCCTAAAAAAAAAAAAATAATGATGATTATGTAGGTTTGAAATATAACACCGCAGAAAATCTTCAATTTGGTACGCTTCCACTTATACTATGCTTAATTAATGTCTTTATAATGGCAATTTAATGGTTTCCTCAATGTATTCCGATCTTATGTCAATGAACAAATAAATTATTTCATATTCACTTCCGGCATGCATAGGTGTTAAGAACTCAAATACAAAATTTGGCGAACAATCAATTTTAAACTTCCTTATAAAGAAATGGCAAATACTTTCTGGCATAGGTAAGTTTCTTTTTGTATAGGTGGTGTCTTCAATCATCATGTGAGTTGCATATTAATTTCAAATAAATTGTTTAAAGTAAATTAAAAAATAACTACGACCAAAAAATCGTTTTAACAAAAATTTTATTAGACAAATAGATTTGCCTATCAAAAGAATTATTACTTTAAAATTAAGTGAATCAGTTAATTGAATCTATAAAGTAAAAAGAAGTCTACTAAGTGAAAAAGGATTGTCTGGATGATATTTGTGTTACGTGATTACCTTAATTTCTGTAGATATGACGCTTTATAGATCTTGAATTTTTTGAATACATTTTTAGCTGCGATGGACATTAAAATCGTTAAGGATCCAGACGTCAAATAAAGTTTTTTTTCAAGCCAAGTCTTAATATCCGCAATTATAAAAAAATCCATAGACTAAATAGTACGTACAACAATAAAAGGGAGAGAATCTTCAACACGACCATTCATTTATTTATGGAACCCCAACAAAATCTACCTCCATGGTAATGGGAATAGATTTGCGGCCAAACATGAAATTACCTAGAGCCTACCCTTTAACAAAAAAAAAGTCTACCGCGCAATTTTAATCTATCGCGGTCGTTACATAACTCATTCGTTTTAACCAGATCACTATCGATAAATCATAACTTTTTCTAAGTCAACTTACTTAAGCTTTCGTTTCAAAACTTATAAACATTGGCTATTACAAGGCTTAAATAACCGAAATTATAAAAACTTATACGCTAAACATTAGCTAATAAATTACTATAAAATGTCACACTTTTATTTGTAAAATGATTTTTGTACATGACTTTTTTTTGTGTTATAATATTTGATTTATCTCACCTTTGTAATACATTTTTTTAAAAAAAAATCAATTATCACGTGTACCATGTACTATATGGTCAAGGTCTGGTTGATTTCAATAATTTGTTTTGTTGTCATGTTTGTGTTGCAATATTATTGATTAGAATTTGATGAGCATGTATTTTATAGTATAAGTATAAGGACAACTAATGACATCACTTTTTTTTAAAAAAAAGAAAAAAAAAATATTTTAATGTAAAAAGTAATAACAATTAAAAATGGTCATATATGTCACTTTAAAATAAATTAATTATTAATAAAAATTAAGATTATATTCCATGGAATAAATAAAATTATAGAAATTTTTTACTTTATAATTAACTATGATACATAAGGTATGTGTGGCAAAATTGAATGAAATATAGACATGTAGATAGGGTGTGTTTGTACATTTGTAGTGTTCTATTAGGAAGCCATACTTCCTGACTTTGCAACATTACCCCTGACATACATATAGGCCTTTAATTATATATATAGTACATGCAAAGCAGAGGTATAGATGCCCTACCTAACTTTAGGTTTTGTTTAAATTTCAATCATAGGGTTGACCAAACTCGTTGAAAAATGTAATATATAAATAGGATTAAATTAATTTTCAAATTTAATGTAGTAAAGTAAAGTATCGGAATAGTTTTCCAACATATACAAATATCTGTCATATATCCCAATCTGGACAAACATTTCTTAACTGTGTTTCTTCATCTTACCCGGTCGCACATTATAATCGAGTGAGGGCGATAAGAATAGTTATTAAGTTTCAAAAGAAATATAACACAAATAGGGGAAGGGGATACCAAAAAGTCTACATGAAATTTTAATTGACCCCTAATCATTAATATACGAACCCCTCTAGCCTCTTGCATATTATAAGCAAAAACTCAGAAATGTCAGTGCAGAAAAAAGTTTCTTATAAATAAATGTTCCTACTACATATTCCCCGTCCACATTATCCCCTCCCATCACTATCAATAAACTGGAAACCAAAATAAATGTTCAATAAAAATGAATATAAAATTGAGCAAACACTATTTAATCGGCTTCGTTTGAGAAATGTTACGATTTTGTTCTGTACTTATTGACAAATTTTATTTACCTATTGTTGTGTAGCCATAAAAAACTTATCGCTTTTTATATTGTAATAACTAAGATGAAAAGCACTCACATACTGTTAATAACATGATATTTTTCGGTTTTGGCACACACACACACACAGCTTAATAAAATCAATCAGTTTTTTTTAAAGCTCCAAATTAGTCATTTATTCAAAATCTAATTTTTTAATAGAATTTCTGATAACAAATTGATTTTATTTGTTCAATTTAATACAATAATATGTACTTCTGGTGTATATTCATGTTCGTGTTGTTAGTTTTGAGATTTGGTATTAGTTTTTATAAATTTTTATTTACATTTTTTTTAATGTTTTAATTACTAACCATTTTGGAATTTTATATTTGAGACTTTGTTTCTCCACATCCTATCCATACATGTAAACAAAACAACAACAACAAAAAATTATTAAATAAACAATTAAACACTTGACATTATATAGGTTTTATCTTTGTTTGCTATTTTTAAAATATTAGTAGCTATACCATCTATATCTATAATCTATACGAATTACGCAAATAAGCGGCTTAACTACACATGAGATTATTTATTAAAAAAAAAAAAAAAACCTACTTACACCTTGGTAAAATAATAATTTTATTATTATCTATCTTTAAAGATTGTACCTACCTAAATAAATGTGATGATATTATAAAGGTATCGAGAATTTTATTAATTTTAAATTTTATATTCAAAGCGCATATAGAAAGTTGACAACTATTTGCCATTAAAAAATTTCTATTGCATTCAAAATGAAAACCTATAATATTTCAACTACTAACTACTAACTAAGTATTAGTTATTGGATATGAGAAGAGGCAGCAAAAAAAAAACATTTTTGTTTATTTAAGTTACCAAATAATTATTCATATTTCTCAAGTTTTGTTTATAGACTCAATTTTTTTTTTCCTTCAATACTCAATAGTCAATACAAATTTTCTTATTACTCTAGGTTTAACATACTTAGGTATATGAAATTTTAAATATGTCACATAATTTATGGGTGTTGCTGGTTGATTTTGATGGTGATGCTATTTATTATTAATTGTGCTTAGATCTGCACATAAGGTGTAACAGTTTTAATCATATACTTAACGCTAATTTTAACTTATATATGTATGATTGTATGTATAGGTGTAGGCAGGGCCTTTCAGAGAAAATTCGAGGCCCGGGGCAACTAATATTTTAGAGGCTCTTCAAAATTGAATATAAAATTGTGGGCTTTAACATTAGCAATTCCACTATTATTTCAGAATAGAATACGCGCTCTGGTAATTATTGTAGAGTTTTGCTAGTCCATTTAGTCGTTCCTGACACATTATCGATCGTAAATAGTTATTAATTCTTTTCAGAACACTAAAAATACATTCAATTCATGCAAATTATTGTTGTCAATTTTTATTTAGCATTAGGTTTGCCAACATTGCGCCGATGCTAATCCGGAGAAAAATAATTTTGTTGTGGAAGAATGGAAGGGGATCTGGACACCTCTGTAGCAGTCGAAATGAAGAAATTTCCATTCTGACATTGATATTTTGTGCGACCAAAATACAAGTATACTGAATGAAATGTTTCATAATCCATATTACCATTAATTCGAATTGCCAGTTTGGACTTAACTAAGTTTAAGCGCACTCCATTCAAAACGGATTCCATAATGGAAAAAATGCATTCAACCAATGCATTACTGATATGGATAGACATAACTATTGACACTGGGTTCGTAGAGATTCACCACAGTTTAAAAATATAATATAGTAGTTTGCATATTGATTAAGAGACGGCACCCAAATAAAAAATCAAATAATAAAATTTCAAAAAAATTAGTAATAAAATTTAGAATATATTATTTCGTTATTTCTCTCAGACCCGGAGAACATATTATGTAAACCCAGAGCCCGGAGAATAAACGCCAAATCCGGAGAATTCAGTTGAAAGTGACGGTGTTGGCATCTCTATTCAGCATTAAGCCGATCGCGATAATTTTTTCTAATTTTATGGATTTTTGAAGCTGAAAGATTTTTATTTTTTGTTAAATCAGCTTAAACTTTTTTTTTCTCAAAAATTGAAAAAGAAAGCAAAGCAACAACAGAAAATTATTTTGGAAATAATTTACATTCGAGAATTTTAAAATTTATCATAAAGTAAAGATTAAATACTTTTTTTTACATTATTATTTGTTCAATATAAATTTTAGTTGATATCTATCTATGTAGTACATTACTTAATTATTGATTTTTGTTATCGTCATCGTGTGGTTTGCAAAAACATAAGTAATCTTCACCTGTTTTCCGAAAACAGTTAAACACTTAATTTTTGTATATTTTTTTGGTAACATAGTTACGTTTATATGGCATACAAACGTACAGTACCTACATACATAGCAAAATTGTTCCGTGTTATCGGACTGGTATGTACATGACACTAATTGACTGCTTCCAAAAACACATTTTATTACTATGTAGTAGTTTAACACAAAAAAAAAAAAAAGAAGAAATTAATCCAATTATTATCAAACCTTACCTTTGGCCATATCGATTCGTAATAATTATAAAGTTAAGTTCTTATATGATATTAAATAAAAAATATATCATTTGGAATTTTTAATAATATTATGTGGAATTTGTACAAATACTTTTAAAACGCACTACAAATATTTCTATACTTATAAGATTTTTTTTTTTTATTTAACTTTATAATATTATTATAAATGGATATTAGTGCAGTATGACTGAATTTGAAATCGAAATGACAGATTAAAGGTGGATTGGAATGTGGAATATGTAAATTCCGTACCACTACTTAATATATTCCATATGATTGTAGTCGTTAATCGTTTTGGATACCAAATTGACTCTTAAATACTTTTGATGTATAGAGTCTTTTTTTTGTTGGGCGCTCGTGACGTAGTTACATATTTCAATTTTAATATGGCATACCTGGGATGATAAATTAATTAGCTTCGCACCTATCCGAAAATAATGTCAAATGAATCCATGATCAACGAACCAAATAGTCACGAAATGCAAAGAAAAAAAAAATTGTTTTTCACTTGTCACACAATCACATTACAAAACATTTCATAGTGATTCAGAGTTTTTTTCGATTAATTTTGCACACAGAACTCTCCTTTTTATTGGAATATTTAAGGTACGCAAAGGTAGAAATATTTTTTTTTTCGGTGTAATATAACTAGAAAAATGTATTCTATTCACGGCAAAATGTATAACGTGTCTATTTTCTAAGTAGGTATCTCTATCGACAATGAATGAATGGTACGCATTCACACGATCAAAACCAACACACGCAGTTACAATTTATAATACCTATGGCAACCGTACTTACAGGTGGTTCTCTGATTTGTGTTTGTATTTCACCAAACAATACAATATGTACTTGTATGGCTGTGTTGCCACAGCAGTTGTAACCTTCTGGATAGTCCGGTTCATCATGTTCCAATACGGTGTAGTTGTGTAGAACTGAAAGGTAATTTTCAATTAAGTCAAATTTATATCTAAAAATTTACATCTAATAAATTAAAAAATTAAATATAAAATTTTTTTAGATATATTATATATATCACTATAAATCTGAAGCACATTTACGTAGCTCTTCTTTCTAAGTCAGGGTTGTACAGGATCGACTCTTTCTAGATGGAACGCAGTTATTTTTCGTTCGTCGTAAATGTCAGAGCTCGATATCACATCGAATGCACATTTAGAATATTTTCGTGTAAGTAGAATTTTGATTAAAATTGAAGAATTGATATTCCACATGCATTCTAAACGATTCGAGATAGATGCTACATGCTACATAGTTACAAATTCCTTTGTACTCAACAGTTGAATTCAACAACCTGGCCTGTAAGTGTAACTTTATGTATAATTGCTGGAATTTTGCATTTATACATTATCATCTCCCAAATCTTCATACTTATTTCAATAAACTAGTTCTTAAAATGCCATGTTCATCTTACTTGTTCCACTCATTCTAGTGAAAATACACTCATGCGCCAATTTACAAAAGAAAAAATCTTAGTGTACCGCAAGGTTTTATACTTTGAACCATTATCGTATTATCAGGGAATAAATAAAACGTTTCCAACTATTGAAGAACAAAAAGGCATTACCGCTGACTATTTTAAAATTAAGCCAATAGATATTTATAAAAATTATACATTTCGTTCTATAATCTCGCAGTTATACTCTCATTATATACAGAAACAAAAAAAATCCCATACTGAAAGCTTTAATGAAGGCTAATTGATTATGATTATTAGTCATAATCATAATCATTACAAATTTTTATTTAAAATCATACAAAAACTACTGTTCATATAGCATTAATGACTGTCTGATTATGCGCAGAAATTGAATGTAATACAGTAATTATGTATTAGTTTCTTAATTGAAATTACTTATCAGAAATGTGGAGAATAAAATAGAATTATAAGAATTCTTAGAAATGGTGGCATTTAGTGTCTTCTGGATTTTCTTAAAATTATTCTCGAGCTAATTAATTTGCTTTGTGGTGATACACCAATATATTAGTCAAAGTGAACTATGACCTAGGTTAGGTTAGGGTGGTGGTGTTTATTGCACCCAGCAGAGACCACTTTTTTTCGGGTCCACAGCTATTCCACGTTTATTGTAACTCTGGTAATATTTTATCTCAATTCACATGACAATCTCTTTTTGTGTGAAACAACTGCAGCACTTGATGTGTTTCCTTTTCTGAAAACCTTACAAATGCTCGCCATTCCACCGCTACCCTTTAAACATTGCCATTCATGAGATAATTGCCACTATTTAGACTGTTTTTAAGTGCAATCCAATCACCCGGCCTCAGATTCACATCAACAAGCCAGAGAAAAACACATCATGTTTCACTCCCCTAGTTGGTCTTGAATCCGGGATCTCCCGCTCCAGAGGCAACTACTCGTTTAACTGAGCCATTTGGTCCGTCAACTATGACCTAGCTACTGGATTCAGAATTATTGCCTTTTAAAGGGTCGAAGTACATGTATATCGATTTTACTGTCTTGTAGCAGCTCTGCCTAAAAAATTATTTTCTAGATATATGTACATTCAAACGTACACAATGAATACATATACATACATGAATTATTCATCTATGTACGTACCTATATTAGATAAATCATTGGATATATGTATCTCAATCGAATACATTTTCATTAAATTATAACAAATAAAACAAACAATTGTTTTGATGTCTTAATATTTACAAAAAAACAAATCAATTAAATGCCATATTGCATTTATTCAAACAGGAATTTCTATAAAACAATAATAATTAATATTAACCAAATGCATAGCGCACAGAAGAATCAAATCTAAACTTGTTTTAATCAAAAATCACGCAATAACTCCACCTATAATATGTCTAAAAGTTATTTACCATGGCCGGACAAATCACATTCTTTTGTGAATAGATCATGGAGTGTTTAGCTGCTATACATACTTATAATATGAACCTTTTTAGTACAGACAATCACACAAAAACTTAAAGATTTGCGAAATCGTCTATAGAAATAGAAGAGAGAAAAAAAATTACAAGAGTATGTGAAAAAAAAAAAAAAATTAAGAAAATATTTTTATGATAATAAATTCAAATTTATTATATCATATGCGGACTGAACATTTTCAAGTGTTCAAATATGGTTGGTATTAATAGACAAAATAAATAGAATTATATTAACGAACCTGTCTTTATACTATTAAATCATTAGAGATTTTGAAGTGATTAAGTCACCATCAGGCATCTATAGAGATGAGATAGTATTAATGGACTGTTGATATTCTAAAGGAGAAGAAAAGGAAAGATAAACGAAAAGTAAACGAAAACTAATATGTATATGTATCAACGGTATGATCTCAACAAGAAAAAATTGCATTTAGCCAGTTAGTACTAGAATAACACCCCCTTTTCTATTTAAAAATGTATGCGGAAAAAGTGGAAATGATTTAGCTTTAGTCGTATGGTATATAAAGAAAGGCAGTGTGCCGTATTTGTAATCGAATAATGTACATATACAGTTAGAGACCAGCCATTTTATTTTGTTAACAGCTCTAAAGGACATATTTTAAAATAATTCTTCCTTAGCCACTGTTAATTTTATACAATTTACTGAATATTGCGCCCATAGAATTATCTGTCCGTCTATAATAATATTGGCTATTTTATCGTAGTTTATTTGATTTTAATGACCGAGGCTTGTAGACCAAATAGTCTTAATTTTTTCAAATTTTCCATTTGTTTAATTATTATGAATTTTTAATAATTAGAGTTATAAGTTTTTTTATTAGTTTTCATAGTGCGGTACCTACATCATTTCAGTTGGGAACATTGTTGAATTGATTCAGCAATTATCCCCCGAAATGATCCCAATGCCTAGACCTACAGTTTTAAGTGGAATCCGAACCACTCGGCTTAAAGTTCAAAACTCCGTACGCGAAAAACATGTTTCACTCCAGACAGGGATCGAACCCTGGGACCTGCCGTTATGCCATTTGGTCAGTAGTTTCAAAATTGTTTAAATAATTTTAGTATTCTCCGAGTAAACCAAGACCTCGATTTGCGTTGTTAATTGGTTCCACTGAAAGCCGACATAATTCGAAATAATCTATTACATAGTATGTATTTCTATATGACTTCTTTTAATGAGCCTCATCTAAATAAATAATATCATGAAAACTGCGAAAATTGAGTCCAATTGAAAATGATTAAAATTAAAAGTCATCTTTAATTCATTGGTACGCATAAACGACGCAACTTCAACACAACGCAAATTTAAGTCTTATTGTATTTGTATATCAACATTATGATCCTTCCGTTTAAATTGCGGAAAAATATATAGAAAGAATTTTTGAGTTAAATACCTTACCTTATACATATGTAAGTCATTTTTTAGAAAACTTCCAGACTTCCAGTATTATTGTGCAGTGCGCACGTGCATGAGCTGCTACCAATAAACGAAACTGACTCCTTATTAATAATTATCCAGATGTTATATTTCCAGAAACCTAAAATGTTTTTGAAAAAGTTTAGAAATATGAGAAAAATAAATTGTCTGGCAAATAGAGAGAGATATTCTACATTATAATGGGAATCTTTGGCTATCATATTCCCAAACAATGATTTCTTCAAATACTTAGACAAACCCTTTTATCAGTTTTTAAAATACATTTATGGAAAGTCATATGACTAAAATTTCTTTATCACTACTTTCTTGTACACATTTTATTAGGAGTATTATTTATCACACATCATTTTTTATATAAATATGATGTATGTACTTGAACATTCGAATTTGTCTAATCTAATTTTATCTATAATTTTGTGGATAATTTAATTTTTTGCGATAAACAAACATAAAAAAAAAGATAATCACAGCTGAACATGAAATCGGAAAAATTTGCATCGGAAACGCGTAAAGTAACAACAAAACAAAAATGTGTTTACAGAACGACAACAATTTTTTTGTTAGCTATTATAGATAGTCAGTAAGGTCATTTGGGTATTTAGATGAATTTACATACATATCTGTTGGACAAAAAACGGAGCCAATTTTTTTTTTTATTTCTTATATCATGCTATAAGAAAATAATTTAATTTTTCAATTATTTTTTTGGTTGGCAATGACAAAAGCCTATTTTATTTTAAAATTTATTGAAATGTTAGTTAGTGCCAACAAGGAACAAGTAAATATTTCAATAATCGATAAATTTCAGAACTCTATCAAAGTTGATTCCGATACACTTAGACATTACAGACGTTTTCTTAAAGTTCAATTCGTTATTGAGTTACTTGATTAATATTTACTAAATTTTTTTTTATATTTTAGCCCTCACGTTCGTGGTAGTTTCTATAGAGTTGTTGGATTATTTTTGGAATTTTAAAACCCCCATACAAGATTTCAAATCCTTAGATTAACGCTAATTAAACTTAGCACTAATTATTTGCTCTCGCACAGCGGCAAATTTTCTAGGACGCAAAATATCACATAATAATCACTTTTCTGAAATCTTTCGGTTTTTCTGAAATCTTTTTCTAAATTTACTGTGCTGTTATTGGCATTTTTTTAATTATATTTTAAGTTCATGTGTGTACATTTTAATATAATTTTAATAATATTTATGGTTCTAAGATCTACTGCTTAAGTCGCATCTAAAAACTTTATTTAAAAAAAACGTGTTTTCAATTCTTAAAAAATAAAAGAATAACATAAATTTTGTACTTTGTTTAAAACATTTATTTAAATAATAATTTTCCTTAAGCAGTTTTATTACATTTACCAAATTTTGTATAATTTTTAATATAATAATTAATGTTAAAAATATGTGTTGAATAGCAATTGAGATTCCAACTAATTATTTAACAAATCCCAAGCATCGTCTTCAATTTTTCTATGTTTGTTTGCGGTCGTGCTGGTTTTCGATTTAGTTTGCTTTATATCTAATTGATTAAAATCATCTGTCTCATACTGCTGTTTTTGAATACTTGTCTTCTCATTTGATTGCTTTGTATATTCCTTTTTGGAAGAACTACAGAACAATTTTTTTTTATGTATTTGATATTTAACTATTTTTCGTTAATTAATACTCACAATATATTATTTGAATTTGCATTATCTTCATTCCATGCAAAATCGTCATCCTTCACCGAAAGTTCTTCGTATGAATTCGATGAACGATTGCCAATAGACGATTGATAATTTTCTGATCGATTGCCACTGCCATAGACACTTTGTGGTGATGGTAGATTACTGCCCGATATCGAATTCCAACCTTTTTTGCCAATATCGCTTACCTGTTGATTTTGTAATTTGTAATTGGCATGTTTTCATTGAAAATTATAAAAATTAAACGAAATAAGAAAGAAAATAAACAAAAATAAACAAACCTTGGAAGCTATATTTGTTACTTGAAATCCTACATCATCTAGCAACGAACCGTCTTTCACCTTTTAATGGAAAAATATAAATGGAAAAAACAAAATAAAATAAAAGCTTAAATAAATGTTAAAAATGTTTTACCATAAACCTTGACACATAAAAACTTATTAAAAAATTTAAAAAAACATACTCGTGGATGTTAAAAATGATCAGATGACAAAATTCATTAATTTTATATACTACGCAAGGACAAACTTCCAAGCAATAAAGTTAGTGAATTTCAAAATCAGAATGAATAACATTAGTCGTATACGTATAGGTAAAATTACTTACGTAAGTTATCAAGAAAGAGGACTATTAACAGATACACTTCGTATTTGTTTAGAAATGAAAAATGATAACCCCAAATTGTTTCTTTATACAAATATATTAAAGAGAAGAATTTATGATGATCCTATAATCAGGAGGAACTTCTTTAGATCGCTATTGTTAGCATCTTGCCTAAATTCGTTCAATGCGTTATTTTGAGATTTCGCTTCAGAGATTACTCCTTTTTACAGTATTTTATTTTTTTCCTTTCAACACGACATATATCCTGTGGATACCAATCTAACCGTTTAAGTAAATTATAAAACTCGACTAACTGATAGTTTTATTAAATTATTAAATCATCTGCAATATGTCTTCTGCTACAATTAAGATTCAGTTTTTAATAAAAAAAAATTGTGGAAACAAAACAATTTTTAAGCCATTTACAGACAAATTTTAGGATAAATCTATAGAAAAAAAGACTCTAGCAAATTTGTTTATTGCTTTTATACCTTTACGAAATAAAAATGTTTTACCGTGATAGTTAATCACGCTAATAGCTACATTTATGAACTTACCTTCTGAGATGCCAAATTACTGTATTTTGCGGCATTTTCCTTTGCAGTGTTTGCAATTTTCGATGCTCCAATTGAAAATAAATTCCATCCCTATGAAATTGTAAAAAATAACATTAAAAAATGATATGGGCAAATTTTAAATCTAAAGATCATTTACAAAATATTTTAATTAGAAAACCTTACACAAACAAAAAAACAAAAATCAAATTAGATATTTTTAATTAAAAAAATCTGATAAGAATTTTAAACAGAACAAAAATGTATTTACCGAAGCCAACGAAGAAACTGTTGCATCCAAAATTTCTTGAGATTGACTTTTTGGCGGTGGATCTCTCGTATATCCGAAGCCGGCATATTTACCGCCTAGACTTGGTGGAACATTTCTTAAATTGAAAAACGAAATTAAAATTAAATCAATTAAGATCTAAGAAAAAGAAAACACTTACTCAGGACGCATTGAATTTTGTTCCTGAATTTTTCCAAAAAATTCATCTTTTTGCGATTTAAATTCTTGAGTGTTCAACAAATTTTCATAATTTGCGCCAGCATTATTTTGATAACCACCAAAATCTTGATAACTGTTACTTTTATGGAATGAGCTATTATTTCGAGCATTTGACATATCGCTCGGTTGCGTAGGAATGACAGAACTGGTATAATTATGGCCTCTCGATGTATCAAAACTCCAATTTTTACCTTCAGCTAATGTGACAATTTTATCTCGATAATGAGCAGCCGCTTTAGTATTGTACTTTTGTTGAATATTAAATGAATCATTCCAATCCGATTGACTTTCAAAGAATTGACGAGCATTTCGGTTTCCACCAACCTTTTGAAGAATTTTTTTGTTTACTTGACTTTCAAACTTTACTTTAAAATAATGTAGAGAAAAACCTTCATTTTTTCAAGTTCGATGTCTTTCCATTTGTCCATAGTTACTGATCTTACAAATGACAAATGTACGCCGAGTCCTCGATGTTTGCCAGAACATTCTAAACACACCCAGATACCATATGTCACAGAAACCCATTGTGGATTATGAGCACCGCATTCAAAGCATTTCTGAAATGGAAAATAATTTAATGGTTGAGCTACTAAATTAAACTTAAGCGAACTAAAAGAGAATGGAAATTTTAAGGCGTTTGTGAGTAGTCATTTATAAGCAATTTGTTTAGAATCGATGCTGTTTATTAAGATGCATTATGCTTTACAGCAGAATTGCTAATAAAGGGTAATTATTATAAAATCCACATTTTAGAAGTTGTCTTCTTATTATCTTTGCCTGCCAATTTTTTTTTAATGAATGTATGCATAAATGCGAAAGGGGCAGTGCCCTTGACCGCATTGAGAATTTGGTATCTACTTTTCTAGAAAATTAAGAAATAGATGAAAAATCATCTACCTGTTCAATTATACATTAATTTAACATAATATATTCTCTTAAGTAATGATAGAATTTAAAATAAGATTTACTGCAAAGACAACATACACTGTTGTCGTCAATTGGCCTCAACTCCTGCAGTACACGACGAGTTCTTGGGCTTGCCATGTTAGATGTGAATACTATTCAGCTATGCACAATAAATTTCGTGCGATTAATGATTATAATTTAATACACATTTTAATAGATTCTAATAGCACATCTTTATGCAAAAACGAATTTCTGTGAGAAAATATGTGGACGTGTTAACTTCAAACAAAGGATGGAATGACAGTAAAGTCCACGAATAAAACGTTTTTCTCGCTCTAACATATTAATTATTTCAATTTGGACATCTCTAATGTTGCGTGTTATACAGACATCAATGTCTAATTTAAACTAAATGAAGATTAAAAGATTTTTTGAACGAGTTTTTATAGATAAAAAGTTATTCATAACGTAATATTTATTGTTGAAATTTGGACATTTTTTTAAAAATCGACGGTTTAATTCTAGAATCATAAAATTCAGTGCAAAATAAAGGTAATTTTTCAAGATATGTATATATATGATACTTTTGGTTTGTCATACTGTTTTTTTTATATCAAGTGTTTTCTATAAAATTAATGGGATACGTTTTTTTGACGACTTGTTTTGTAATATAAAAAAAAAATTTAAATATAAAAATACCAACTAAAAAGAACGGGTATTTGGGTGAAAAGTATCCCCAGTTACCCACGAAAAGTATCTAACTTGCACATCACTAAAAAACCGACCATCTTGGCAACACTATTTCAAGGACTTATATGATTGCCACAAGATGACACCATGTAGACTAGACCTAAAACTGTTTAATCGAGTCTATAATTGAAGATCTATGGTTCTCAGTTGCAGTAAATAAAAGTTGGTAAATTACTTCAAATAATAAATAAATATGTGGTAACTATAATGTTAATTTTAATCAAATTATAATATATAAAATTAATTATTATAATAAAACAGTTATTTTAGTTTTATAAATTAAATTTATCTTTTTTGAATGTAAATTCAAATGGTAAAAGTTAAATTTGATTTGTAAAAGATTGAATTTTAAATTAAAAACCTTTGTGCAGACGTATTTTTTTTTTAATTAATTAATTAGATAAATCACAAATCACTATTGTTGAATATAAAATAAAATTTGAGTTTTTTACGGCATATACTCACTGTTGCATAAACCTACTTTTAACCGCTACCCAAAAAAATCAAAGACCTAAAAATTACCGCATGAAGATGGACTCATTTTACCGGAACTGCTTTGTCTCTGCCATTTCATTTTGGTTAGAAAAAGTTTCCACGTGTTTATCAAATGGCTCCAGTGGAAAAAAAGGAAAAATCGTCTGCCGCTAAGCCCGGCAAACAATCAAAGTTTAGAAAAGTGTCAAACTATGATTTGGGAGGTGGAATAATGAGGTATTCCCGTCATCAGCAATATAAACGTAAAGCTTTATGGCGTCAAAAAGCCACGGCCAAACCAAAAGTTGCTGTACCTAAAAAACCTATAACCGTTTTGAAAAAGATTGGCGGATCAAAAAATGGAGGTGAACGCTTAGTTAAATTGCGTAAACCAAAATCCAATATTTCAACAAAGGCTTTGGTTACACAACGTCCAACAAAGGGGTGCTTCAAACGTCATTCTCGCAATATCCGGAAATCACTTGTTCCTGGTACCGTTGTGGTTCTTTTAGCTGGCAAACATAAGGGAAAGCGAGTTGTTCTCTTGAAAGTACTTCCATCTGGATTACTTTTGATTACTGGACCATTTTCATTGAATTCATGTCCGCTGCGTCGTATCTCTCAACGCTATGTGATCGCAACGTCAACAAAAATTAATTTGGATAATGTTACTATTCCAGACCATTTAACTGATGCATACTTTCGACGTGCATTAAAGAAGAAATCAAATCGCGGCGAGGGAGATTTATTTGCTGCTAAAAAGGAGAAATATGTTCCATCCGAACAAAAGAAAACCGATCAACTTGCCGTTGACAAAGCTCTACGAACTTC
Organism: Platyura marginata; assembly: GCA_026745375.1. Taxonomy (NCBI): domain Eukaryota; kingdom Metazoa; phylum Arthropoda; class Insecta; order Diptera; family Keroplatidae; genus Platyura; species Platyura marginata. The sequence goes on along the minus strand of JANSTT010023602.1, from coordinate 1,220 downwards.
AATGAGCCAGCATAAGGATAAGAAATATCTATTTTCTTATTTGAGAAGTTACTTTGCACTTAGCTCCTCCCAATATCCTCATCGTTTGAAGTTCTAAATTTTTTTTGATATTTACACATTACCGAGTCGTCTATTTTTGAACACACTGGTGCAGTATAAGGGTGAGCATATTGTAGAAACTATTGTAAAACAACATATTGAATAAAACAAACTTACTATTAATTTATAATTTTAGTTTTTGTGTTTGAGAAAGCTGATTTTTATATTGCCAGTTTTTGGTGTACTACACCAATGTGTTCAAAAAAAGACACCATAAAGTTTTATATTCAAAATAAAGGAATTTTAACGAAAAAAAAATTGTATTTCGTTTTATAGTTGGAATAGGTATTGGTGGCGTTTTGCTGACAATTGCACAGTTGGAAGGAATTTTTCCATTTTTACGTCCTTGACATCCTTGTAACAACAACAAATACCTTGTGTCTGCACTAACGGATTAAACCCTCAAGTTAAATATTTACTATTGGACTCAAAATTCTTTTCTTATGAAATGTAAACTTTTATCAATCCAGGATTTCATACATATTTTGCATATCACAAAATTAGACTGAAGAAATAGTCTACGAAGAAGGGAAATTGCATGATAAGACAAGGATAAGAATAATAGTAATCTGTACAAATCATACTCTTTTCAGACATCTAAATTTAACCAAATTCCAAACTAATGTTTTTGAATAGTCCGCGAAATCGTGCTACGATCTTAGAGCTGTGGCAGCAAAGTATTCATATCGAACTAACTCAAGAAAAGTTGGAGACTCTTTCAAAGGGATAATATACTTTATATTTGACATATCTTTATATAGTAGGTATACAAAACGATGAAAACAATGGTTGTTTTAGCTACTCGCTAATCCTGAAGATAAAGTCTAATAACAGATTAAATAAAAGGTTTTCTATATAATAGTCAGACTATAAAAGTAGCGTTATAGCTCCATCTTGTTCCGAAATTCTCATATATTTGATAAGCAACTACCGATTATCTCTAAAACACAAAACATTGATTCAATTCAAAATATTTATTAAAAAATATTGGTGTAAAGGCAGAAATCCCTAAGTCAAAAAACAATAGAGATTTCTGGTTCTATTATATATACAGCGCTGTGCATAAAAATAGGTGTAAGGCATATTTTGTATGAAAAAGTCGGAATTCAGTAATTTCTCCT